>JAAIIK010000029.1:142800-154523 GCA_014706435.1 Silurus glanis | reverse complement strand
GCAAAAGACATCAGGTAAACAGTGTAATACAGTCAAGAGGTGCAAAAAACATCAGGTAAACAGTGTAATGCGGTCAAGTATAAATAATAATAAATAAATGATGGTGGAATGGATTGAGATGAGTAGTGAGTGTGTGTTAAGTTCAGGTTGTAAGCTACAACCAAATAAATAGCTACAAGCAAATAAATAATCAATAATAATCAATAAAGACTGTGAAACAAGAGCTTTTTTTTGTTTAAAGACAAGACTTAAGGACTTGATGTGGAACTCATTGCATATCCCAGGTCCAGCAACTGAGAAAACGCTTTCAGCCTTTGTTTTTAACCCTGTCCTGGGAAGAGTAAGCTACATGAAGTCCCAATTTGTCTAGACAAATGTTGCATAGATATCAGAAAGACCTGGTATAAATAATAAATTACTTTACTTTAAATTCCGTAGGAGACTTTGAGAAAGTGAGGTGAAAAACTGGAGTTAGTTATCTACAAGACTTTTCTAGCTCCAGCCAAAAACCTTAAACAAGTTGAATATTAAATGCAGAAGATGTTTAGGGGACTCAGGTAAAGGGTCTAATAATAATGGATAATTAATGCACTTTAGCACTTTTAACAACTTTGTCCCACAGCAGCTTTACAAAGATAAAGATTACATTTACAGCATTTGGCAAATGCCCTTATCCAAAGCGATACACCTGAGCAGCTGTGGGGGCAAGATCCTTGCTCAGGGGCCCGGAAGTGGTCCAAAAGTCTAATGCATTAACCTCTAAACTATCATCCCTATTAGTTTAGTGCCTATACATTTGTTCCCTATAATTTTTCCCTGTGCCAGTGATGAGACAGTGTCAAGGTAAAACTCCCTGAGATGGCAGAAGGAAGAAACCTTGAGAGGAACCAGTTTTAAAAAAGGAACTGGGTGCATCGAATTGTCCATTCATTATAGTTTTAGCGTTGTTAAGGTGTTCTGTTGAATGATAGACGTTTATATACAGAACTGTTCATGCAAACTGCAGTCATGTGCCATTGAAGTTGATATTAATTACAGTCCAAATCCATCTTCCTTGAGTTGCTGAGTAAATCATGGATCTTTAGGCTGTTCATAGGGAACCATGCGTAACTGCACAGAGTGGTCTCTGATTAAAGAGAACTCAATCCAGATAAATCCGGATAAATCGTGCAGATCAGAAGAGACAAAAGGGACAAAATATAAATTTGAAGTCAAAATGGATTTGGGTCTGATCCCTCAGTCAATCATGTCATGACCCAGTGTAAAGGTTTTGTGACGGTCATGAATTGTTGAGAGTTCAGGGACAGAGCAAAGTGTGTGCTGCAATAACTCAAGGATCCAGTGTCACTGTGTGTGTGTGTGTGTGTGTGTGTGTGTGTGTGTGTGTGTGTGTGTTTTGGCTGTTGCTGTTGCTGATGCAGGGGCTTCCAGCATGGCGTCCATGCAGGTAAAGGTGTCATCAGTTACCTTCTATCATTTCACATTGCTTGCTGTTTATTTATTCTCAACAACCATTTAACGTCTATGCATTGAATAGACGAGACCCATATTGTATTTATTTCGTATTTTATTTAACAATAAGTGAGCCAGCTGTACTTAAATAGCTTGTGGACAGACATCCTTCCTAGCTATATCTAAGACTGGTTAGCTATAGCTTAGCACGCTTAGATAAATTATGCTTTATGCTAAACTGGCTGGAAGAAAACGACCTTGTCGTCCAGAAGGTTAGCTGAAATATAACGAAAATGTTAAAAATGTTTCAAATAAATAAATGAAAAATGTGTCAAATGGGTTTTATGGACGTTTCAGGAAGGTTAGCATGAACATTTGTGAGCTAACCGGGTTGCATTAGCTTACTTGTGGGGTGTGTTATTATAGCGCATGGTGCACTAGAGGTAGTGCGCACAGCTTTTGGGTTTGTACACTACCTAGTGGACAAGGATAGGGACTATAGGAGCGATTTGGAATACGGGCGCAGTCTCATAGCCTCTACGGCTAAGCGTCTTTATTTCCTTGGAAGTGTGTGAAGGCTTTGGGGAAACGGGAGTCAGGATTTGGGTTTTCCTAAAGCCTTCACACACTTCCAAGGAAATAAAGACAAAACATTTCGCTCTAACTTTAAAGCACAGGGTAGTGTGTGTAGCTGCAGAGACGCTGTAAAAGTGCTGAGGACTGCAGAGTTTGGGGTAAATATGTTGGAAGGGACACGGGCTGGGACAATATTTCAGGGGAAAGTGTCTAGTACATGCCCAGACCCCTCTAAGAGTCCCACATGTGATGTCACGGGCTAATTTGCATATTTATTGACTCGACATTTCCGTATCAGAATGTCTCAGAGGAAGATTGTCCTGTCCTTTACCAGACTCACTCTATTCTCTCTCTCTTCTTTCTTCTGTCTCACTCTCTCCAGTTCTCTCTACATTTCTTCCTTTCTTTCGTATTCAATGAGCGAATGTTCAGGACAACAGTGATCAATGATTGGATGTTCAGCACAATGGTGATTAGTGATTGGATGTTCGGGACAGCGGTGATCAGTGATTGGTTGTTAGGGACAACGGTGGTCAGTGATTGTATGTTCGGGACAACAGTGATCAGTGATTGGTTGTTAGGGACATCGGTGATCAGTGATTGGTTGTTAGGGACAACGGTGATCACCGATTCGATGTTCGGGACAACGGTGATGAGTGATTGGTTGTTTGGGACAATAGTGATTAATGGTTGGATGTTAAGGACATTTGTGATCAGTGATTGGTTGTTAGGGACAACAGTGATCAGTGATTGGAGACTAGGAACATCAGTGATCAGTAATTGGATGTTGGGAACAATGGTGAACAGTGATTGGAACACCTTCAGGCTGATGACCATGGCAACACCTTCAGGCTGATGGTCACAACCAGCATCTTTGTTATGAGCTGGACAAGCGTATAAAGTGCAGGACAGTCCACAACGTCAGCTCAGAAACGTGTTTGGTTTTCTCGCGGGGCTGTGTTTTTTTTTTTTTTTTTATTAAATAAAGGTGTAAAAGAAGTCTAAATAATTTTGAAATGAATATTAACATTCGTGGGATTGTTCTTCAGTTTTGTTGTACAATCTAACGTCTTGATTTTTGTATTCCTGCCCACTCGTGAGCAGAAACGACTTCAGAAAGAGCTGTTGGCTTTGCAGAGCGATCCTCCTCCTGGAATGACTCTGAATGAGAAAAGCGTGGAGAATACTATAACACAGTAAGTGTGTGCGTCCCAGATTGAACCCAGACCTGACATTTGCATTCGGTAGATTGCAAATTGACAATGAAATTCAATCCTCTTAACACTGTGGAGTAACTAATAATGTGTCTTTCACGTAACGTGACAATTTTATATCATTTACGTTCCTGTGATGACTTCAATGTTACTGAATTGTAATGCATTATCTTCATTTTTCTTGTTTTTTTAGGTGGGTTATTGATATGGAAGGAGCCTCTGGCACGCTGTATGAAGGAGAAAAATTCCAGCTGCTATTTAAATTCAGTAGTCGATATCCGTTCGACTCGCCTCAGGTTTGTTCAGTGCCACGTTTGCATTTACATCGATTTATTTACGTGTTTGTCAGTGACAAATGAAAGGGGTGTGGCCTCATCCTCGCAGCGTCTGTGAAGGAGGTGTGGCCTATTTACTTGTTAGTCCTTTTGTAAAAGGTGTGGCTGGTTTTGGGTGTGTGGTCTATGCGCTTGTTAAATATAAGGGGGTGTGGCCTGTCTCTTGTAGTCTCAGTGAAAAAGGGTGTGGCCTATGTATTTGTTAGTCCCTATACTGAAGGTGTGGCCTCTTCCTAGTAGTCTTGGTGATGGGAGATGTAGCCTGTGCACTTGTTAATCCTGATGTAAGGGGTGTGGCCTTTCTCTAGCAGTGTTAGTGAAAGAGGTGTGGCTTATGCATTTGTTAATGCTAGTGTAAGGGGGTGTGGTTTCTTTCTAGCAGTGTCAGCGATGGAGGTGTGGACTAGGGTTCTAACATGGGGCCTCTTCCTAGAAGTCTTGATGGAGATGTGGCCTATGCACTTGTTAATCCTGATATAAGGGGTTGTGGCTTCTTTCTAGCAGCGTCAGTAAAGGAGAGACTTACAAATTCTACTGAATAACTCCTTTATTGTTAATCTCCCTGTAAGGGGTGTGGCCTCAAGCAGTGCCAGTGAAGGAGGTGTGGCCTAGGGTTATAAGGTATAACTCCTAGTTATACCTTATGACCTCCTAGTGGTCTCTAGCAGTGTCAGTAAAAGATGTGTAGCCTATCTAGATGTTTCGTCCTTATGTAAAATGTGTGGCCTCTTCCTAGTGGTCACATTGATTGGGTGTGGCCTGTGTGCATCTTGATCATAAAGGGCATGGCCTCTACCTAGAAGTTTTATAAGAAGTCTAGGTGAAAGTGCCCCCTCCTGGCCCAGGAAAGAGGTGTAGCCTCCTTTTCACATTCCACATCAGCATTGCTTTTCTTTTAACCTTGTGTGTGTGTGTGTGTGTGTGTGTGTGTGTGTGTGTGTGTGTGTGTGCAGGTAATGTTTACAGGAGAGAACATTCCTGTCCATCCTCATATTTATAGCAACGGCCACATCTGCCTGTCCATTCTAACAGAGGACTGGTCACCAGCACTGTCTGTCCAGTCTGTGTGTCTCAGCATCATCAGCATGCTGTCCAGCTGCAAGGAGAAGGTACGTTTTAGGGCTGAACCGATTCCTTGATTAACTGGAGTAATTCGATTACAAAAAATCATCGAGGCAAATTGTTTAGTCTATTTAACTACACACAGAGCACTGTTTCCCCGCAGACCATTATTACCGACGCACCACCCACTAAATTCTGAAGCGCTCTGGACAGGCAAAACACACCGCTGAATGAAAAATAGAGGGGATTCCGACTTTTTTTTCTCGCAATTCCAAGATTTTATTTCTCGCAATTCCGACTTCATTTCTCGCAAATTCCGACTTTTTTTTTTTTTCCAATCGGGAAGCGTCACCCCCTCTGTAGTGCCAGAAAGCGAAAATTAAATGGGCTACAATCAATAAAATCGCACGGTAACAATCTAAGCCTCCGATCCCTGGAGAGAACTCTGTCTAACAATCAGTTCTGGAGGAGACACCATGGTTACCGGTGAATGCACCAGAAATGTTGGATGTTTACAATAAATAAAGTCAGAAGTGCGAGGGGAAAAATAAAAGTCAGAATGGCGTGAAATAAACACGGAATTGCAAGAAAAAAACTCCGAATTAAGAAAATAAGTCGGAATTAGGAATTTTTTAAATGTACATCGCTCTAGATATGATCCTGAAACTTCCAGAAGCAAACAAAGCCCATGGATACCTTAGAGGGCCTGGGAGCAAATTTGGCCCGTAATCTTTTACCTTTGATTTGACCTGAAATGAGGATAATAAATAAATAAATAAATAAATGTCATTAAAAATTATTTTGGGGGAAAAATAAGGACCATCTTCATGTCTTTCATTAGAGGACATTGAAAAGTCATTGAACTCTTGTTCACTAAACTCAATTGTACAACAACTTTGAATTAGTTATTACAGAGTAATGTTTTCTATTTGTTTATTTATATATATTTAAAATATTCTAAAAGCATCCAAGGGGTACTATTGCAACTTGAATTTAAATATAATGTTTCTGCCCATATTTTGTCCGCAATTGGGTTTGGTTTTTGTCGGTTCATAGGAAAAAGTTTACGCGTCTTTGCCTTAAAGAAACCTTTATATGCGTCGATTCACATGAGGTTCCTATTTCAGATTTTCTCTAGTCCAGAAATTCCGCTCCTTTAAAGTCGATTTGACGTCTTTCTCACGTTCATTTGTTTCAGAGACGGCCTCCGGATAACTCGTTTTATGTACGGACGTGTAACAAAAACCCAAAGAAGACTAAATGGTGGTATCACGGTGAGAACATTTTGCAGAACATCAACATGAGAACCTCTGTTTCTGTGCATACTGATTAGGCTCAAGGTGATAATTAGTTACATAATAAGCAGATCAAATCCAGTAGGATCTGAGGTTATAGGAAAATAAACAATAATGCAGAGGTATGTTCACTTTTTTCATTTTATTTTCCTATAATTGAATGTGTTTTTTATACCACATTCCTGTACCACAGCTTATTTATTTTTATTTGATTTAGTTTATAGGTACATTTGATATCATAGAACTTCGTTCGTATTGAGAATGGAAAGCTTTACGTATCATTACCAATCCTGATGACTCTCTAGTTTACTTATACAAGCACTGACTTTGGAATGGAGACTCATTCCAAAAGGCTAAATAAGCGTTACCTGTAAGAGAATGTTAGAGATGGTAAAGTATGGGGTTTGGTTATATTATAAAAGAATTCGATATCATCTGACCAATTAGATTCAGGAATTCAACATGGTGTATAGAATGCATTATGTCATGGCCTTGTCTGAATACTTGATTCTGATTGGCTGGAAGGTGTGTTAAAATTGACGATCGCACATTTGTAGTTCTGGTCAGTTTAATCATTGTTGTAAATGACTGCGTTGCCTGTGAACAATTAGTAAAATACTTGTACATATACATATAAAGCAGATATGAATGCGATACGATTTGAATGAACAACGAGTGAATGGAACAAAAAACTGATATAGTGTACATGCACAAGCTCGGCCCTGGGAACGAGCAGTAAAAGTGTGACTATGCTCTGTTTTACAGATGATACATGTTGATGCTGAACTTGGCAAAGACGTTTAGAAAGAAGTTCCTGCTGACGTACATTAGCACTTTTTTTAAACTTTTGAACTCCAGCCTCGGACTGAAAACGGAGGACGCGAACTTTTCCTCAAGGACCAGCATTACGCTGATTACAAACTGGCTTCAGCTCAAGCGAAGACGTCAAGAATCAAAGACCCCTCGATCAGGATCGACTCCAGAAGGATGCCAGATTTTAGCAACGTATCTCTATACTCTGATATTTTGCGAATGTTTGGATTTTTGGCTTTGTCTCAAATCGCATGCAGGTGCAGTGCACTAACCCCTTTGAGCGTCAGCATCGCGTATTAAAGGACCGTCGTCGCTCCTGTTACGGGGCCGAGTCGGCTTTATAGTTGATCAGAAATGCATTACAGAACATTTAATTTAGTGTATCATGTATCCTGAGATTTTTTTGAAACACAGCCTGTCTTTGAATGAAGATGTTTCGGACGGTCAAGTGCACAGTATGCAATTTGAGACATCGTCTTTTTTTTTTTTTTCTTTTTTTTTTCTACTTGATTCAATACGATAATGAGATTTAATATTCTTTTCCATTTCTTTTTGTGCAATAATGAGCCTAAATCGCTTGGTTCATCCTGAAACGTCATTGCATTATTGTTGCTTTTTTGTGCATCCGCTTCAGTTTGACGTTTACAGAGCCTGTCAAAAGTTGGGAAAGACAGAATCTTTAATGGTTTTCGAGACACACGCGTGTTCCTTTTGTTTATATGCAACAAACTTGGAAAAAAACCAAAAACAAACTTGAATTGGACAGTGAATGGCTGGAAGAAAGTTCCTTGGGACAGATGAGTCCAAATCTGACACTTTTGTCTCAAACGGAAGAGCTTATGTGAGACAGATAACAGGAGAGATGGTGTTAGCAGAATGCTTCACACCCACAGTCAAACATGGAGGTGGAAGCTTAATGGTTTGGGATTGCTTTGGAGCAGGCCATAATTTGGAGACTTATTCCAGGTGAAAGTAATTCTGAGCCAACATGGCAACCATTCCACATTTCAACATCATGCAGTTCCATCTGGACTGTGCCTAATTGGAACCAACAATCCGACCCGAACCGTACATCCAAACTCTGTAAGCGTTATTTAGAAAGCAAAGTGTTGCATATCGTGGAATCGCCTGCCCAGTTGTCACACCTAAATCCTACTGAACTGCTCTGGGATGAACTGGATCACAAGGCCAGAAAGAAATCTCCAACTAGTGAAGAACACAAAGTATTTCAGATGAATGTTTGAAGAATTAAACTGAATGAACTCCTATTTTGATCCAAACGAAGTGGAACAACAGTTGATCATGTATCTATTTGTTCGGTCAAACTAAATCTTCATACTGTTAAATTGCCCTAGTGTGTTGCATATAAACAAAAGAAACATGTATGGGGCTTTCAGCAACCACAGACTAGGTGTTTCCAGACTTTTGACAAGCACTGTATATTATGCACTGTGAAATTCTCTACGAAGGCACAGAAGAGTTTCAGATCGAAACCTCACTCACTAATTTATTTCTAGTTAATGAACTGGGCATGTGTCGATAATCGTTTAGGTTAAAATTGCATGATGATATTGCTGTGAATACTTCAAGGAATGATTAGAGGTAAATTTATATTTATTACATAAGATTATTTAATGACGCCATTATTTTCACTTGAATTCATGTTCCTTTGTGTGTGTGTGGTTTTTTTTTCTCCTTTTTTTTTCTTTACGAAATGTTGTTTTTCCACTCTATAAAAATTCCACTCACCCTCCAAGTTATGGGAAACAGCTTAGTTATGCATTTATCTAAACAGCAGGTTGAAGCGGAACATAAAATCTTGCAAATACAGGTGAAGTGACTGAGGAATAATAATAATAATAATAAAAAAAACACCGCAACTGTACGATTTGATGAGCCTGTGCACACTGAGGCATTTCTGTCTTGGGGGACAACACTAGAATTTGACGTAGTCTTCTTTGTTGTTTTTTTGTTTCGTTTTTTATTCGTTTTTTTGGCTCGTACAGCTCAGGGTTATACTTTCTGCGACGCTTTTCTGCTCACCACAGTTGTAAAGAGTGGTGATTTGAGTTATTCTAGCCTTCCTGTCTGCTTTCACAACTCTATTTACCTTTCAACCAATTATTGAAAGGTATTTCCACACCATTCTGTGCACTCTAGAGGATGTTGTGTGGGGAAAATCGCAGGAGCAATACATTTTCTGAAATTTTTTAAAAAGACAGCCGTGCCTCAGTCGAAATCACAGCACTCGCACGTTTTTTTTTCATTCTGATGTTTGATGTAAACGCTTAGCGAAGACCTGTAGCTGCCTAAGTTCACTCCCTGTGCTGTTGTCTTAGTGACAAGCGCATGAATGAGGTAGACAGGTGTTTCTAACTAAGTGGCCGGTGAACGGACAGTACCGCTATTCAAAAGTATACGCAGACATTACAATTTGTAAATGTAATATCGGCACATGCCTGTACGCACGCTGTATTTTGATTTCCCTCGCACCATAGCAAAAGTCTGATGACTGTGATTTACCCTCAGCACAGGTTCCGTAACGTATTTATTTATTTGTATGTGTGAAATTGTAAACGGTTTCCAAAGGGCTGCTAGTTTAGTAAAGTTTAACTAGTTTGTGCGTATAGCCGTACCCCAGTTCGATTTCCGGCGTCGATCCTGATCAGCTAACATTTTATCCAAGCCTACGAACCGATCGCAATATTACTATACATTTACCATTACCTGTTCTTATCGAAACAGCGTTTAGGAACAGTTGAGATTGTACAGCGCAGACCATTGCTAGCTAGCAAGCGAATTCGCAAATAACTTTAGCTAGCTTCATGTTATAGTAGAAATGACAACAATAAAGGAAACATTAGCAAGATATATTGTTTATTGATAGTTCTGATTTGCAAAAAAGTAAAAAAATAAAAAAATTACCTCACGTAGTTACGACTATAGCTCACTAAGAAGTGCTGGCTAGCACATGACACGCAGCTAGCTACAATACTTAAATAGCCTAAATTCACTGCATTTTTTTTTTAAGTGTTCACGCTAGCGGTAGTGGGAACTGGGAATTATCGGCACATGTCTAAATTGTTTTGATCCCGATTCTATATATTTTTTTGCTTCTCCTGTGTGTTTGTTCTCCTGGTCACACTTTTCAGACTCAGGTACTACCCCCTATTCCCTCCCAGAGATGATCAGCTTTCCTACAGTTATATTGTGTTTTATTGTGTATGTATGTATGTGTGTGTGTGTATATATATATATATATATATATATACATACTGATTTCTTTTCTTTCTATTTTTTGTTCCAGAAGAGATTATTTTACAAAAGAATTAATATGTATATTTAAATTGTGTGTGTTACTCTTTAGCTGAATGAACATGTAATATAGTAAAGAACGATTATTTAGACGTTCGTTGCAAATTTAGACTCTGAATTGAGATTATTTTTTCTGGAATTTGCTCAGGAATCCAGGGGTTACTGGATGTATGGAATAAAACACTTGCTGGGTGTGGGGTTACCAGAAAATAATCTAGGACATGGTGCTTTGAGACAAAGTCGATTACGGTAATTGGTGATTAACATGTCCCCAGATTCTTTACTGTGGAGAGTGAAGATGTTCCAATACTTTAGACATTTATTTATTTATTTATTATAACCCACAGTTATAGTTTGCCTTTTGGTGGAAAAGTTTCCGACTTTTACAAAGCACTGGTATTTGGTGTCTCCTTCCATGAAAGTTTCACATATTGACACAAAACAGGCAGATTCCTACGATGAATTCACTTAATGTTCCGATAATTATGACACGCCACATCACTGGATTCCTTTCTTTCTTTTTAAACACAGTTGTAGTTCGGTATGATTTTGTAGAACAAAGTTTCTTTTGTATTATTTTTTTATTTACTCCCTTCCCTTATTTTTTTGTTTGCTTTGTCAAAAAAAAAAAAAATACACAAATCGTTCCCCTGTCACAAAACAATGGAACTGGAGACTCCTTCCATAACTCTTAAATAAATGTCTCCTTACTCTGTTTATTAGTATAAATACAGTACACTTGATGAACATAAGTATTGGGACACTTAAATTTCCCAGCCCTATGTGGTTGTTCTTTCCCCAAACCACAGTTGGAGGCACACAATTGTATACAATGGATTTGGATGTGGCAGCATTACATTTTCTAAACCTTTTCCAAACCTGTTCCAGCATCACAATGCCCCTGTGCACAAAGCCAGCTCCATGAAGATACGGTTTACATGTGTTGGAGTGGAAGATCTCGAGTGACCTGTTATAGAGTCAGTACCTGACTTTATCTGGCTAAATGAGCACAAATATCTCTACTATCCTCCAAAGTCTAGTGGAACATCTTCCCAGAAGAGTGGAGGTTATTACAACAGCAAATGAGAGTAAATGTAGAATGAGATGCTCAGAAAGCACATTTTTGTACAGACAGGTTCCTACACAGAACAGTTATTAATCGTGAATAACTGTAGAAATTGTCAGATTGCATTTAATGTAGCTGTGATTTAATTTACAGCATCAGAGTTGCTGTTATAAACAAGTTCTTCTGACCAATCGGATTTGGGAATTCAACAGCATTATTGAAATGATTATCTCTGCTTGCTTGTAATTCTATTTATTTATTTATTTTGGTTTATTAGCATCCGCGGGTCTAGAAAATTAGCCTTGTCAGCTATTGACAATCTTGATCATATGACATCTTTTAGCGTTATTTAATAGTATAACATTAGCTATAAGTTGGCTGACACTCTGTCGATAACACGTTACTCGGAAACTAGCTAATTAGTGTCATTTGCTGCAAAAATGATATGTTAAATCTCGTTAAAAACAATTTATTGCGCAATACATTTAAAGAATCTTAATTAGCCAGAGTATTTATCATATGCAGCTTCCAATTTGATGAAAAAGTTCAATAAATGAGCAGCTTTGTGATTTTAATTGTTATAACGCCACCTAGC
>JAAIIK010000029.1:112810-127800 GCA_014706435.1 Silurus glanis | reverse complement strand
ATATATATATATATATATATATATATATATATATATATATATATTTAGAGAGAGATACCATAATTGGAAAGACAGATATACACAGAGAAAGATAGAGGTAATGGAAGGGGAAAGAGAGATATTTAGAAAGAGAAACATTTGGTGAAAGAGAAAGATGTAGTGAATGGGGAACATATATCTATGTATGTATCTATATTTATATTAGGGGTGTAACGGTAGACAAAATTCACGGTTGTGTTCAATTTGGGTGCGGTTACAGGGAAGAAATGCAAAACATAAAATTGCTTGCAAACGCAATTTATTATTATTAACATTTGTGAACATAAACAGTTTACATGTTTAAAACAGTTTTAAATAAAATGCCTGCTTGGTTGAATAATCTATAAAATAAAATTGATAAAAAAAAAAAAAGCAAATGGTATAAATCAAATGAATGCAATAGCTTTTTTTGGATTAGATTGATTCAATTGAGTAATTGATTAAATTGGCACAAATTGAATTGATTTCCATTAATAAATGGAAAAATCAAATAGTTTACATTTGTTGTTTTCTTAAGATATGTTCTGCTTAACTGTTCTACTTATTTTAGCACACTTTAACAAATATCTTCCATTCTTCATTCATTCGCTCCCACGATACGCGGAACCGTCGGGATATTTTCCTTCTAAGAGAAATTCTTGAAGTTGTACATAAAACGCTAAAGAATCCTTATCACGAAAAACTAAATCTGAGTTTTACTAGGTACTACAAATCGTATTTTAGGTACGGAGTAAGTAGCCACAGTGACACTGCGCTAGCTCTCGTCCCCCCTCCCCATTTACTGTTCTCTAATAACCTCCACTCTTCTGTGATGTTCCACTAGATTTTGGAGTATGGAGATTTGTGCTCATTTAGCCACAAAGTCAGCATTTCAATTCATCCCAACGGTGTTCAATAGGGTTAAGATAAGAGCTCTATAGCAAGCCACTCATGATCTCCTTGTGCACAGGGACATTTTCATTGTCATTCGCCTCCAACTCTGTGGTAACTTTGGCGGGAAAGAACCGCATATGGCTGGAAATGTCCAATCGGTGTTCCAAAACTTTTCTCCATATAGTGTACTTTTATGATACCACATCCAAAGACCTATTGTATAATTGTGTACCTCCAACTTGTATATAGCTTATATATGAAACATTCTCAAGTGACCTGAAGCAGCTTTTCTCTGAAAAGAAACTCTGGAATGATTGTGGTGAGGAAAAAGCTCGCTAAAAACATGAATATTGTTTACTTCAGGGTATATTTGTTGGTTTATACACCAATAAGGCATAACATATGCAACAAACTGCGATACGCTGTGTATTCTGACATCTTTCTATCAGAACCAGCATGGTATTATTCAGCAATCTGAGCTACAGGAGCTCGACTGTTGGATCGGACCACACAGACCAGCCTTCGCTTTCCACGTGCATCAATGAGCCTCGGCTGCCCACGACCCTGTCGCCGGTTCACCACTGTTCCTACCTTGGAGCACTTTTGATAGACACAGACCACTGCAGACCAGAACATCCCACAAGAGCTGCAGTTATGGAGATGCTCTGACCCAGACGTCTAGCCGTCACAATTTGGCCCTTGTTACACTCATTCAAATCTTTCTGCTTGCCCATTTTTCCTGCTTCTTACACATCAACTTTGAGGTCAAAATGTTTAATATATCCTACCCACTCTTAGGTGCCATGATGAAGAGATAATCAGTGTTATTTACTTCACCGCTCATAATGTTTATATCGTTGTAAAGCATATGCTTATTTGTAATATCTGAAGAATTTTTGTTGTGTGTGAGTATTAGCTAATTGCATAACTGCAAATTAGAATAGAAATATACGAATTAGAAGAACGACTGACAATCTCTCAAGAAGGAACCCATGAGGGGAACCGAAATTCCAAACAGAAACAAATAAGGAACCACTCCGGTCTCTACCGGATAGTGGGATTTTAATATTGTCAGGGAATCGATTGCGGTTGCGGTTTCCTTGTTTCCGCTGCTGCTCGACTTCCCAAGCTGATTTGTGTATGAGTGTGTGATTGCGTCAGCGTAGCTGCTTCAGCTGGAACAATAGCGAGGCAAACCAGCCATGCTGAAAATGATGATATTTCCTGCTCTGATACTATGCAGAGAGAAACATGCCCATGGGAACACCTGAACCGCAACGCTGTTTTCTTTTCATAAAGTCATCATTAGCAAGATGCAACGCAACGTATTAGTGTGTGTGATTCAGCGTCCGTGACCTTTTGTGGGCCGGCGAATATCTGCGGAATGCTGGTAGGAGTGTCGGAATGGTATAACAACAAACCCGGATGCGTTGTTGCTAATGACCTTTCAAACAGTTCAGTTGCTCATGACAGACTTCAGCATCGGTATAGATAATGACAACGTAGGAAACACAATTTAGAAAAGGGACAAAATAATGACAAAATTGCAATTTATATAAACAAATGATTTTCTGCTCACCATGGCTGCAAAGAGTGCTTATTGAAGTTACCATAGACTTCCTATTATGTCACAAACTCATTCTCCTCTGATCTCTTTTATCAAAAAGGCTTTTTTTTCCTTCCTTGGATGTTTTTTGTGTGTTGCACCACTCTGTTCCAGTTCTAGAGATTGATGTGCGTGAAATTCACAGGCGGTCAGCTGTTTCTGAAATACCCAAAACAAGCCCACCATGTCACAACTTTTCCCCCATTTTGATGTTTAATGTAAGTATAACCTGAAGTGCTTGACCTCTATCAGTTGGATTTTTTTTATGCATTGTGGTACTGCATGAATGAGCAGGTGTAAAGGTGTTTTTCTAATAAAGTGGAAGGTAATTGTGCTTTGTTTAATATGAGAATTGTGACTTTCAGAAATACCGAAAATACAAGCTAGGTTTGCTAATCAGCAGGTTAGCGATGAATTGGATTGATCTCAGAACTCGGATGGAATTACAAAGCAAGAGGGCAAAAACAAGCTACTCGGCAAACATTAATGATCACAGGTTTTCTCAAAACAGCGAATTGTATGAGACAGAATTCTGAATTAAGGGGTGTTTTTTTTTTCTTTATTTGTCCCAGTCGGAGCTCAGACATTTTCATCTAACAAATTTCCAGCTGGTTAACTTAGCAAGGAATATACCATATTACAGATGACACCCTATCATTTTAAGGAGTTGAAGACATTCTTTTCAAAAATCCCATGAGCCTTCTAGAATGTTTGCTAGCTTAGCTAATTTACCAAGTAGCAAACAGTATATGTGTACAGAGCCTCTCAAAAGTTTAGAAACACTTGGCCAATTTTTGAGACATATGCACGTTTTCTTTTGTTTCTATGCAACAAAATATGGAAAAACACAAGAATTGGACAGTGAATGACTGGAAGAAAGATTAAATGTGTGGGACATTTTTGTCTCTAACAGAAGATTTTCTGTAAGATGGAGAGCAGGTGTTAGAAGACTGTCTCACCCCCACAGTCAAACATGGAGGTGGAAGCTTAATGGGTTGGGGTTGTTGTGGAGCAGGGAACATTGCAGACTTTTTCCAGGTGAAAGGAATACTGAACCACCATGTCTACAATTCCATACTTCAACATCATACCAACTTCACCACACAACAAGACAATAACCCAAAGCATACATTCAAGCTCTATAAGTATTATTTAGTGTTATAGAGTGTTATCTATTATGGAATGGCCTGCCTAGTCACCTCACCTAAATCCTAAAACCTGGGATGAACTGGACCGCAAGGTCAGAAAGAAATTTGCACCTAGAGAAGAACACCTTTGTCAAGTTTTACCAGAGGCATGGCAAAGTTTTTCAGCTTTGTTTGGAGGAACAAATTGCCAGATGCTAAGACTGTATAAAGCTGGTATTCATGCTAAAGGAAGGATTTTTATTTTTTTATTTTATTTTATTTTATTTTATTTTATTTTTTTTTTTGGAAAATAAAATGTAACATTGGTAAATTTATATATCTGGTCAAAATAAATCTTCATACTGTTCATTTACCTGAGTTTGTTGCATGGAAACAAAAGGAACATTCATGCGTCTCTCGAAAACCCATTAAAGACTAGGTGTTTCCAAACTCTTGGATGACAGTAACTGCTTTCAAAGTAAAATTCTGTGAACTTCATTTACACACAGTTTTTAAGCAGAATTAAATGAAGGCCACGACAGCATTAATGGAAAACTGACTAGCTGGGATCTAGCTAGCAGCTACCAGGCTAACTGTGAAGAAACGTCAACAACGTACGTCGTGTGTGTATTGGGAGCAGCATCAGACAGCATCGGTTTCATCATTTCGGGTGTGTGCGTGTGGGTTTGTGTGTGTTCAGCACAGCTGTGTGTGATTAGGGGTTTTTGTGAATCATCACCAGCTCTCCCTCATAAGCCTCATACCGAAAACTTGATCACCGACGGAGATTTCCTTCTCCGTCCTTATCTTGTTGGTTTAGTAAAGAGCAGCGGCATCCAAACATTTTGAGGTCAGATAGAGGAAATAGCGGTGCGTCACTGGCAATCTGTACTTACAGAAATAACGCCCTTAACAGGTGTAAACCTGTCACTCATAGGAGGCGGAATTGATTAGCTGGGAGTTGTATGCTTGTATGTAAATTCATTCATATACTGACTTCTACGCTACATGAATGAAAGTATAGGGACACCTGTCTTTTCCAGCCATATGTGGTTCTTCTCAAAATTTTTAACCACCAAATTGGAGGCACATGATTGTATAGGATGCCTTTGGATGCACTACTTTAGATCGTGTTTCCAAATAATTACACAAGTAAATTTAAAGCTTATAGTTAAAAAAAAAAATAATGATAGGTTTGAACCCTTTTATTCTTTATCCATAAGCTTATGTGGGTTCATTTATTCAGATTTTGTACCTGTATGTACGGTGAAAATGATGATATAATTTCACAACGTATGGTTGTTAGGAAGCGTTGAGCTGATCGTGTCTTTTGGTTTCCAGTAAAAAAAAAAAAAAAAAAAGGAGAGAAAGACATTCAGGATCAAACACAAGTTTTTGACAATGAAACAAAACGTGTATTGTGACTGCAGTTCAATTAATTTTAGATCGCGCAAGTATTTTTTTTGTTTTGTGTTATTATGTTTTTCCTGGGTTGCCAGATTTTCTCAATGCTGACAGTTTCCAAAATCCTGTATTCGTGTGATTGTGAAAATAATCTAAGAAATATGTATAATTTGGCCATATGTTGAAATGTTGATTCTTATAGTAGGACTGCATGATATCGAATATATGTAATAGGATATACGAAATATCATGTCTTATATACACTATATGGACAAAAGTTTGTGGACACTTGACAATAAGATTGGTATTTGCTTATTGAGTAGAATAGAATAGCCTTTATTTGTCACATATACATTGCAGCACTGTGAAATTCTTCTCTTTGCATATCCCAATTTTTTTTAGAACCTGGGGTCAGAGCGCAGGGTCGGCCACAAGACAGTGCCCCTGGAGCACAGAGGGTTAGGGGCCTTGCTCAAGGGCCCAAGAGTGGCAGTTTGGTGATACCAGGGCTTGAACCCCAAACCTTCCGATCAGTAACTCAGAGTAACCTCCTTAGTCCTATTCCACTTTTAGTGGAATTACCTCCACTTTTCTGGGAAGATGTTTCACTAGACTCAGACATATGGCTGAAAAAGTCAAGTGTCCCAAAACCTTTGTCCATGCAGTGTCTATATTCAAAAACTATCAACAAATAAAAAAAATTCCAGCAGGAACAGTGTCCATCAGAAACGCTAATCGCGATAAAAAGCAGCTCTTGAATGTGGGGAAGGGTGCCAATCTGGCAACCATGATTCAGCCTATGGTTTGATATGAAACTTGTGGGATAAAGTGAGGCATCATTCACGAAAAGTATATTCAAATACAATTTGTACTTATTTTTTTAAGCGTCTTCACAATTTAAAGAGCGATTTCAAGCAAGCGACATTAACTGTCGTGTCGGGGGTTGTGTTGTGTAGGAATGGGTGGGATTTGGTGGTCAGAATTCCTTCAGGCAGTAATAATATTAGAAACATTCAGCCCCACGCACACCTCTGCTCCAAATGAGGAAAACAGTTTGGGCAATGTTGTTTTGGTTAATCGAATTATTCGTTCATACTCCTAAAAACTTAGCTGTTTTTCCTGCTCAGGCTCGAGGCGGATATGAAGACTGTCCCGGGCATGAGGGTGAGAGAACACACCCCGAATGGGGTGCCATTATTTAATGTTATTCCTTGGAAGCAAAAAAAATCAAGTAGATAAACTACAGTTAAGTCGAACGTCTGATCAAAATGCAAATCACATGAAAGGACAGAGAAAAGAACTGAAAGAAAGATGTGTATCTGCCTTTCCAAGCATTAACACCGCATTAACTCCTGAAATTATGCAAACAGCACATGGCGTGTCATTATGAGGGAAGCAATAGCACTTTTTTTTCTCGGAGAGCGCTCTGATTAAAAATCAGAGGTCACCCCTAGTGTCTCGTATGCGTCCGATGCTATAACAGGAGAGGAATTTCAATTTCCCAAGCTCATTTAAGTGTCAGAACGCCCGGATGTTTCATGCCGCGTCGAAGCCGGAGCAGAACTGGGTGAGAGCATACGGGGCGGTTCACCCCAGAGTCGCATTTTAAGCGGGATCAGCCAAAAACTGAAAAGCACACAGCGTCTCTCTCTTAGTCGGAATGCATTCATCGTGTCAAAACACGAGATTTCGTGCACTGAGGCTAGCGTTGCTCAAGAGTGTGAAAAGTGGATAGTTTGGACAGTATATACACTGCATGGCTGAAAAAAATCGTTTGCCTAGTACTACCTGGACCTATGTTAATGTTATTATCCAAAACACTTCAGAGGAAGAACATGATTATGGCTTTATTATGGCTTCTGCTGTTTTAAACTTTCTACTGAGATACTCAGCAATGAACAACTCGGCCTGTATGGAGGGTTTGTGTATTAGGGATCTCCATAACTGAGGCTGATGCAATTCGCATCTCGACGCATAGCCTACGATATGATACATTAAAGATACATACTGTACGAAGCAGCTACCGATGCAACGCGATACGTTTCACCCCCATTACGATGCAGTGCGATCTGATTCCGATTCGATCCATCACAATGCGAATCAATGCAATACGATGCTACGCAGTTCAATATGGTACAGATAGTTCGCTTATATTACTTTGGTTTAGACTGACAGCAAATCATCGATTTACTTAAGTGCCTTCTGACTTCCAACGCATGGCCCTTTCACAGGCCTTTGTAGTACATAAACAAAGATTAAATAAATCCAGATGTTCTTTTTCTGGTTAGTCTCCAGGAAGATGCAGCTCTACCTCTGCCATGTTAATCTGCATTCTATGTGTATCTCATGACACGCCTCGGTCTCTGTAGTGTTGTGATGCTTCACATTCTCGTAGCAGTAGTGGTGCTGAGAGAACACATTTAGCGAGGAGAAGTCAATCTACCTATTAAACATTGGTCACTTTCTAAATGACTCATGCGACTATTTTTAAAACGATGCATCACGATACAAAAGGAAACTTTTCTAAATCGATCACTTTTATGCCGAATTGTTAAATATTACCATTCCTACTGTATATATTATGACCCACTTCTTAAATTCCTAGCTAGCGGCTCTTCAATTCCGTGGGTTTGGAGTGGAAGATCTCCAGCAATAGAGCTCTGACCCTACTGAACACCATTTGGATGAATTGGAATCCTGACTGCAGCCCAGGCCTCCTCAAATCACCTACATCAGCACCTGACTTTACTAACACCCTTCTCGCTGAATGAGCACAAATCTCCACAAAATCTATTGGAACACCTTTCCCAGAAGAGTGGAGAAGATTCTAACAGCAAATGGTAACTCAATGTGGAATGCGAAGACAAAATCTTATAGTTTGGTGACCTCACACTTTTTTCCACCTTTCAACATTTAATTGGTGACCTCATGCTGCCAGCAATAATTGCTTGACTGGATCAATAATCTCCTGCCCCTACGGATAGATACGTGTTTCAGACGTACGATTCATGTCACACTTTGATCAGGCCAGTATAAATGTCATTTCCTTGCCTTCGGGATGTTTTCAATGATCATTTTCTTCTTATGTTTTTTCTTTTTAACGTCACCCGATTAGCATCTTCTCTGATGTTTGGTCTTCCAAGGCTGTTGACTGATATATTCAGGCGTTTGACTGGTTTTCAGTCCGTCACCATCAGATGCCAAAAGATGTACAAGAGATGATAGAACTGTGAGATTTAGGACACAGCCCATGGAGCTGCGAGTGCGCTTTTTTGTGGTAATCCAAGACAAACAACTCTGATCATGCTAATTCAAATGTGGTTTAAGAACAGGGCACTGAACTAGCCAACAACATTGTTTGAGGAAGCATGAACGTTATGGAATAAAAACCTTATATGCGTATGTTTTAGTAGCGCGCGCGTGTGTGTGTGTGTGTGTGTATGTATGTGTGTGGTGCTTCGCCCTTTCCTCCTGTTAGGTGTTCCCACTTTGGCTTGCGTTCCTTTTTAATTCAGACCAGACGGTCCTCTCTCTCTCTCTCTCTCTCTCTCTCGCTCTCTCTCGCTCTCTCTCTCTCTCTCTCCCACACTCACACACACAAACACACACACACACTCTGTGTGTGAGAGCAGTTCCTTTCCCACGCTGCGGCACCTGTATTCACCCACCATGACACCCAAATTCACTCCCCCCCACATCCCCCGACCCAAACCCCCTCCTCCTGAAATGAGGCACCCCATGGAATTCTGGGAGTGAACTTCAGTATCATTGCACAGAAAACATTAACTTTTACAACTGGATATTGAGTGAAATTCATCATTTTTATTGGGGGGAAAATGTTATTTTTAAAATCCTTAAAAGGATAAAATGGGCCACATTTCTAAGGATGTCACCTATAGACCAACTTCGAAAAGCATATTAGCAAAATCTGGCAAATTGTATTTGGGTGCCATTAGGGTTGCACAAGCCAGTGCACTCTTAGTGCCGGTCCCGAACCCGGATAAATGGGGAGGGTTGCATTAGGAAGGGCATCCAGCGTAAAACATGTGCCAAATCAAATAGCGGATCACAAACCAGAGATGGAAAAATTCTGGAGTGAGTTAGATGAAGTGGTGGAGAGTGAACCTAGGAATAAAAGATGATTAGGGTAGACTTCAGTGGGCATGTTGGTGATGAGGTGATGGGTAGGTATGGCCTAAAGGAGAGGAATGTGGAATGGCAGATGGTGGTAGATTTTGCTAAAAGGATGGAAATTGCAGTGGTAAACACTTATTTTAAGAAGAAGATAGAGCATAGGGTGACGTGTAAGAGTGGAGGAATGTGCACACAGGTGGACTATGTTTTATGCAGGAGATGCAACCTGTTACTTACTCTAACAGTTCTACCACTAGTAATACTTATATATCCACTACTATTGCTTATACTGTTATTATGATTGACCACCACTGACAACCCTTATACAGTAATCCCCCGTTTATCGCGGTGGTTACGTCCCAAAACCGCAAAATACTATTTAATGTATACAGTCCTGTCATTTTACTTCATTTTAGAATTAATAATTATATTTTTATTAATACATTTCATTATTTCAACATTAAACTCCATAAAAAAAACAATTCCCTATAAGTTTTTTGGTCTATTTTTTTTTTTGGAGAGACCGGAAAAATCAACTAAACTAATTAGTTATGTGGCAAATGCAATTCTGTGATAAACCGGGGGCACGAGATTTGAACCGCGGTAAAGCGGGGGATTACTGTATTATTAATCCAGTGCTACTACTGTCATAGCTAATACTGCTGCTGTTATTACGACACATTAAAAAACTTCTATTACTATTATCACTATTGCTATTACTACAGTATCACCACTACTGCCTTTGCTACAACTGCTATTAACACCAACACTACTATTGCTAATACGCCTCCTATACACCATCTATTTACTCTAAATACTTAACCATTATTAACACCACTGCAACCATTAGACCTATTATCACTACTGTTGCTATCAGTACTACAACTACTACAACTAATCCCACTAATGTAGCTACCTCTACTAACACTACTTAAACTATTAACACAGTCATACTTCTATTTCTACTACTACAATTAATCACCAATTGCTATTCTTTTACTACACCTATTACTACAATTAGTACGCCTAGTGTTAATTTATCTTTCTAATACCAACACTATTGCCACCACTGTATTTCTATTACTATTCTTATTTAATAACACTGTAGTCATGCTACTGCACACATTACTCGCCATTACTTCTATTACAACTACTTCTACTACTTATACTACTACTTATATATACTAATACCAACATAGATACATCATCTCCTATTACTAATACTATTAACAGTTATACTATTACTAGCTAATAAAACTATTACTAGTTATACTTCTGTTACTGCTACTACCATTAACAACACCATTTGCTACTACCATACTCCTATAAGTAGTAATATTATTATTACTACTACACCGCTATTATCAAATCCACTACTTCCCACCACTAGGAATCCTTTTGCTACTCTTATTAATAACAGTATCACTACTAGTAAAAATGCTACAACGACAAAAAAGAGCATTTTTACCATTACGACTATCAATACTTTTATTACTACATCACTATAATCATACCCACTACTTCTCCCTCTACTTCTGCCTCGAGGGAACCCTATTATTAATTTTTGTTATTAGCATTATCATTAGTTGTATAAATGCTACTATAACTAGAAAAATCATATTGCTATTACTACTGTGATTGCTTCCTATACTATTAGTCGAACTACTACTGATCATTACTACTGCTATGAATACTATGGTTAATAACTACCATTAATACATTTATGACCATTACTACTACTAGTAGTACTACAAATATTTATACTTATACCACTAATTAAGCTCTATCTATTAATTACTAACACTATTATCACATTTCTACTACTACTCCAATTATTACATTTGCTAATACTAAACTTTCTTTCGGCTTCTCCCATTAGGGGTCGCCACAGCAGATCCTTCGCATGTTTTGATTTGGCACATGTTTTTACGCTGGATGCCCTTCCTAATGCAACCCTCCCCATTTATCCGGGCTTGGGACCGGCACTGAGAGTGGCTGGGGTCGGTTCCCTGACCGGGGATCGAACCCGGGCCGCAGCGGTGAGAGCGCCACATCCTAACCACTAGACCACCAGGGGACTATTATTATTATTAAATATTCTACTACTTATACTACTCATTTTTATTATTATTACTCTACTAGTACTCTAGTGTTACTAGTAACACCACTGCTAGTAAGATAGCTACTCCAATTACAGTAAGACCCCGACTTACGACCACTCGAATTACGACATTTCGGAGATACGACGGTCACCTCAGATGAAAAATAAATAAATCGCAGAAAATCTACATTTATTCATGAAATCGTTCAAAATCCGCGTGCGGTAAGTAGAGTTGACAACGCCGCAAACAGTGTGGGGAAGAAGCATGCCTGGCAGGCATGCATTGTGGGTATTAGAGACGCTCTAGTTAGCGTGGCCTCGCATAGTTCAGACGTGTTCAGGGTGATCTTGTGCTTTCTTGTATTTTGTGAAGTGATTTTACCATTATCACTACTAACTAATACTACTACTGATACTGCTAGCACTACTAATACCAATACTACTACCACTGCTAACACAGCTACATGTATTACTGTTAATAATACTATTACCATAGTTATATTTCTATTACTAATTCAATTAACATCACCATTTTTTTGGTAGACGTTTCGGAGATACGACGAGGTCTCTGATGGTGCTGGTCCATTTTTGGGCTTGTAGGCAAGCATCAGTGTTTTGAATCTGATACGTGCAGCTACTGAAAGCCAGTGGAGGGAGCGCAGCAGTGGGGTGGTGTAGGAGAACCTGGGCAGATTATACACAAGTCGTGCAGCTGCGTTTTGGATCTTTGCAGTGGACGAATAGCGTTCAGAGGAAGACCTGCCAGCAGAGAGTTGCCGTAGTCCAGTCTCGAAATGACAAGAGACTGAACAAGCACCTGCGCAGCCTGTGTGGACAGAAATGGTCGAACCCTTTGGATGTTGTAGAGAAGAAATCGACAAGAACGAGCCACATTAGCAACATGTGCTACGTTAGCTACTAATATTATTACTACTATTATGTAGTAGGCGTTTGCTTCTTATACTAGTAGTCATACTTCTACTGCTATTACTACATCCTTCAACTTAATTCTTCTACTATAGCTATATCTACTATTGTTACTATTGTTAATGTCACTTATTCTGCTATCAATACTATTAATATGTCTGCTGAAAAAGTTGAATTGAGTGGCTGCTGCTCCTGCCTTGTGTAATTCTTGCAATTTGACAGTCATTTTAGAGAAAGTGTACACATTGCCTGTGTTTTTTTTTTTTTTTTTTTTTTTTTTCTTTTCTCCTCCCTTGTGTCCTGGCTGTTCTCAGCGGCTGTTATGTTTTTCGTCCCATCAGATCGCCGCCAGTTACTGCACGATCTGGCTTTTCTTTTTCAGGATGTTCGTAATTATTCTGGAATAGTTTTCTTCATTTCATTACTGCATGTGTGTAATTCCTGTTTTATTATTATTCCTCGGTGGTTTCTGCACATGCCCCGAGCTTAACTTTGCCCAGATGGCTTCCATCAGAATCGAATCGGAGCTCGCGAACCAAGCGGAAATTCGGTCAACAGATGAACCTACACAGCTGAAATATTTCTGAAATTAATGCGGGTGGAGGATGCAGGTACAGCGGGGTCTGCAGGTTCGAGTGCACTAAAAGATGTTCTGATTTCAAGCAATTATCGAACCTCACCTCCAACTAGAAACCCAAAAATGAAATGTACAGAGTGTTCCCTTTTACGCCATATGTAGTCACACAGCTAGGACCTTCAGCTAGATTTTCAGAGGTTTTTTTTCCCCTTCTCTTGCTGCTTATTACAACTTATGACTTTGGCTGTTGAGGGGATCCAGTCTGATTGGAGTCTTTGTGAAGTGGTGATGAACTCCCTGAGGCAACTAGAGGAAGGAACATGGAGAGGAACCCAAGGTTCCAACCCATCCTGTTCTGGAATGTCTCTACCACATACTCTATTTGATACTTGGTATAAATTTGTTTCTAAGATGCTTATAATGGAGTTGGTAGGTGTAGATTGGGAATTTTGGCAGTCAATCAAGCATGCTGACTGGAATATTAGGCCACGCCCATGTATGAGATGTTTCTGTACAAGATTTAGTTCAATTCAGTTTTATTTCTATAGCGCTTTTAACAATGGACATTGTCTCAAAGCAGCTTTACAGAAACTCTCTCAGATGCTAGGAGGAAGAAACCTTGAGAGAAACCAGACTGAAAAGGGAACCCATCCTCATCTGGGTGACACAAAGAGTGTGATTATAAATCACTAGCTGAAAGTACCCGTGCTTCGCTACGGAAGGCAGAACGCTAAGCAATATGGCAATAAGCAGTAAGCACTGAGCAGGACTGGATGATCAGAGATCAGAACGTAACGTCAACAAATAACGTACTACCCCTTTGTAGTACCGATACAGGGCAAACTACTTTGAAAATAATTTTTATCGTGCATCTAACATGTAATAAGAAACAATGTAGTAAGTTTCATTAGGATCCGTAATGTTATTTCGAAGAATTTACAATGCGTGAGAAATCGCGTTTTTCGCGAGTTAGCCGCGATCCAGGGCGAATTTTTCAAAACCCTTTCTTAGTGAGCACCTAAGACCCAAGAGGAAGGTATGTTCCAAATTTCATTGCAATCCGTGCAGTGGTTTTTGAGATTTCGTGATGAGTGAGTGAGTCAGTCAGTGGTATTTGAGCTTTATATATATAGATTAAAACAAACACCGGAGAGTAAGAAATATAACGAGCAAAAATCTTTTCAAACATAGTATCTCAAGTACAACCGGTTTAATGTTTGTAGTATTTTTATTGTTTCATTATTGAAATCACCAGCAAACCGATTCGAATGTGGAATTGAGCCGAACAGGTTCAAGGTCACAGCAAGGTCAAATGTCTGAAAGATTCCTGTTCACTCCTGTTTAAAGTATATTTTAAAGCTATTCGAGGCACACATTTAAGAAGGAAGAAAGACTGGACTTGAGAAGGCATCCCTGTCGATGCTGCTAATCTCACGTCTCATTTGCGTGTTTTTTCTTGGATGTTTACTGTCGCTCTCAACTCGGATGTCAAGATTTTCGGATAGTTTTAAGCTATATTGTTAAGAAGATCTTAATAATAATAATAGTCAATACGGTGAAGTAAAATAAAGCGACTCTTTATTCAGTCGAGCGCTACAAAAAAAAAAAATCTGGATTTGAATTCCAACGCTAGAATGCAAATCGTGTGATTTTGGAGTTTGAATAGAGTTGCAGTGGGGGTTTTTGGGATCAGGGCGCTGACCCCGGATCAGTCTGTGTCACTCTTCATAAAGGCCGAACACACTCCTAAATCTGGGCTCTGAAGAACTGTCTGACAGGCTGCGTGGGCGAGCCAGAGTTACGCAGGAGAAAGTGCAGAAATGTGACGGGCCTTTTGTTTTGCCTTCCTGAGGCGCGGTCCACCGGGGGCCATTACCTCGCCTGCCCTACGGCGTTAATTTCACCATTTATAACTAGGATAATATCGTCCGGGTTCGGCCACGGATATAAATCTGTCTTCTTTTCTTGAGTTGTTCTAAGCTTTTGTCCATCTCTCCTTACTTTAGCCTTTTTCTCCACGGGAGCCCTGTGTGTGCTGTGAGAAAGTTTGTGTCACTAAGATAATGTGGAGCCTCATTTCAACCCGTTTCAAGAAAAGTGATGCCAGATGAACAGTGATGAAACACAGTATACAACCATATATATATAATATGTGCTATATATATATATATATATATATATATATATATATATATATATATA
>JAAIIK010000029.1:87450-103881 GCA_014706435.1 Silurus glanis | reverse complement strand
GCACACAGCTAAATAATAAAATGCACAGATAGACAAAAAGATGGACAATCAGATAGGCAGAAAAATAAACATGCAGACAGACAGGCACAAAGATCGACAGACTGACAGGAAAATAACATGGATAGACAGAGATAGACAAAAAATGGACAGAGTGGGAGACCGCTAGATAGACAGAAAGATGGACAGACAGACTGACTTAAATAATAAGATGGACAGACAGACAGAAAGATGGATAGACAAATAGAGGTGGGCAGACAGACACACAGATAGACAGAAAGGTGGACAGACAGGAAGACAGTTCGATAGACAGAAAGATGGACGGACAGACAGACTGGCACACCACATACAGTTAGATAGACAGACAGTTAGACAGAAAGATAGACAGGCATACTAAAAGACAGAAAGATGCGAAACTAGTAAACTTAAGAAAGGCACACTGAGGCAGACAGATTAACAGATTGATGGATAGACAGTGACATGGATGGATGGATGGATGGTTGGATGGATGGATGGATGGATGGACAGACACATTCGCAGATGAATGGATGGATGGTACACTAATGGATGTATGGACAGAAATATGAAAGAATGGACAGACAAATTGCTAGATGAATAGCTGGATGGATGAATGGAAAGACTTGGGTGGTTGGATAAAAGCATGGATGGCACACAGATGGTTGGATGTATAGATAGTTGGATGGGTAGAGGGTTGGATAGTCAGACAGAGAGATACATAGAAGAATGGGCATAAAGATGGATAGATGGATGGATAGTAAGACACATGGATAGACAATCACTGGAATGGATGGATTGCTAGACACAGAGATGTTATGACAAATGGGTATGCATTCTAGGTTCTCAGGAACACCCAGTCATGCAGTGTTTTATATTATTCTGTTCTTTTTATGATGTGTGTATGTGTGAGAAAAAATAGTGTGTGTGTGAGAGAGAAAGAGAGAGAGGAAAAAATGGCAGAGTGCTTATGTGCATGAGGATAGAATATGAAAGGGAGTCTCACGAGGGGGATAACTTTCACTGAGCACAGAGAGCCAGGGTGTGTGTGTGTGTGTGTGTGTGTGTGTGTGTGTGTGTGTGTGTGTGTAATCCAATCCCCCTCCCTAAACACTAAGCTCAGTGCATAGTACAGGTACACAGCAACGAAATGTGGTTTAGCATCTACTAGAAGTGTAAAATAGTAGCAATTGTGCAAATTGACAAGTGCAGATAAATATGTAAGCATAATAGTTATGTCTATGGCAGTAAAAAATGTGCAGGCTGAATAAACAAGTCCATTAAATATATATATCTGTATATACACATGAATGTGAAATATTAGGCAGGATGTGCAGTAAGGTGCGTATATATAGATATACATAAATAAAATAGTAGTGCAGATGTATGTAAGGCACAATATGTGTAGAGAGTAAAAAAATACAATATGTAATATGTACATTGTATATACAATTGTACAGAAGTTATATACAGTGTTTATACAGCGATCCAATGGTGTAGTGCACAGTTCAGTAGGGTGATAATGGATGGTAAAAAGATGGCCCTGAACCTTCTGGTTCATATGTTCCTGCAGCTCCTTCTTGATGGAAGGAGGGTAAACAGTTTGTGACTGGGATGTGAAGAGTCCTTGATGAAGTTGTGATCTCTGCGCAGACATCTGCTGTGGTGAATGTGCTCAATGGCGGGTAATTGGGTATCAGTGATGCGTTGGGCGATTTTGACCAGCCTTTGCAGGGCTTTGCGTTTACACACAGTGGATCCTCCGTACCATACAGTGATGGAGTTGGTCAGTATGCTCTCGATGATGCAGTGGTAAAAACTCCTTAGAATCCCTGGGGAAAGATGAGCTTTCTTAAGATTCCTCAAGAGTACAGGTACTGTTTTGCCTTTTTAACCAGAGCTGAAGTGTTCTGGTGCCTGGACAGATCCTCAGAGAACTTAAAGCTGGAGAGACTCTACCTCAGTTCCACTGATGTAGACTGGGGAGTGTCTCCTGCTGTTAGATTTCTGAAAGTCCACAATGAGCTCTTCAGTCTTCATTGCGTTGAGGGTCAGGTTGTTGGTGGCACACCACGCTGTGAGGCTTCGGATCTCTTCCCTGTAGGCCGAGTTGTCGTTGTTGCTGATCTGGCCGACCACGGTGATATCATCTGCATACTTGATGAAGATGTTTGAGTTATGCAGAGGAGCACAGTCGTGGGTGAACAGGGAGTAGAGTAGTGGGCTCAGAAAACAGCCCTGTTGGATGCCAGTGTTAGAATGTGGGTTGAGGATACCTGTTTGCTCAACCTAACAGACTGAGACAGAGGTCTGTTGGTGAGAAAGTCCAGAATCCATCTGCAAGTGTAAGTGCAGATACCCAGGTCACTGGGCTTAGTGATCAGTACAGTGGGGAGGACTGTATTGAACGCAGAACTAAAGTCAATAAACAGCATTCTGATGTAGGTGCTGTTTTTATCCAGGTGGGTGAGGGCTGAATGAAGAGCCGTGGAAAGCGCATCCTCTGTCGACCTGTTCGGGGGATTGGCAAATGCTGAATAGATGTCCGTTGTTGAGAGTAAAAGTGGACTGTGAGCAGTAGAAGAGTCAGCAGTTGAGGTGAAATGTCCGATGCCTTGATCAAAACGAGCAAAAAGGCACTGCTGGTTGGTGGAGATCGAGGTGTCAGATTGTAGTCTGTGATGGTCTTGATGCCTTTCCACATGCGTCTGGGGTCAGAGTTGTGGAAGTGCTCTTCTATGTGGAGTTTGAATGTGAGCTTGGCTCTTCTAATACCTCTTTTCAGGTTGGCCCTGGCTCTGTTGTAGTCCTCTGCGTTGTCAGATTTAAAAGCAGCATCTCTTGCTTTCAGCAGGAGACGGACCTCATCCACGGCTTCTGATTAGGAAAGCATTTCACGTGTTTGACCCTAGTGACATTGTCATTGCACGTGTTCATATGGTCCAAAACAGATGATGTGAATCTGAACATCGAAACATATGAGTTAGTAAGCAGCGTGCCCAGATGAATTCTGGTTAACTCCAATTTTGAATGTCTAATGCGTACGTTACTTCCACGTCTCACAGACGTTCTCATCCTCCTTCTTCCCCAGGTGCTGAAGGAGAGCGGCCCGCCGCACATGAAGAGCTTCCTGACCCGCGTGACGGTGGGCGAGTTCTCGGCTGAGGGTGAGGGCAACAGCAAGAAGCTCTCGAAGAAGCGTGCCGCTTTTTCCATCCTGCAAGAGCTGAAGAAGCTGCCCTTCATCCCTGTGGTGGAGAAGCCCAAAGTGCATTATAAGAAACGGCCCAAGACCATACTCAAGGTTAGGCTGCTTAGTAGAGGTGATACACACCTCCCATGGATGGATGGATGGATGGAACAGACAAAATTGTATGCAAATATACACACTGATTGACATACAGAAATTCTGACTGACAGATTGACAGGTAGATAGGCAAACACACCACCATGCACAGTGGTAGACGCACTAATTGACAGACAGACAGACAGACACACAGACAGACCAACTGGTAGACAGAGAGACATGCTGAGTGACGGACACACAGACAAATTACTTGCAGACAGTCACTGATCGATAGATCAGCTGGAAGACAGACATGCTGTCAGACACATGACTAAAAGAGAGAGAAATGACTGACAGACCAACCAGCTGTTAGACAGACATGCTAACACATAGGCACCTGACTAAAAGACAGTCAAATGACTGACAGACAGATCAGACAGACTGACAGATTTGAAGTGTAACACTGAGGGTGAGGAAGTGTTTTCACATGCAGACTAAGACCTCTGGATGTGTGTGTGTGAGGTCTCCTCACAGGCAGGGCCGGAGTACGGTCAAGGCGTGAACCCCATCAGCCGACTCGCACAGATCCAGCAGGCTAAACGAGAGAAAGAGCCCGAGTACACACTGCTCTCTGAGAGGGGCCTGCCACGCCGCCGAGAGTTCATCATGCAGGTACTAGATGCACACACACACACACACACACACACACACACACACACACACACACACACACACACACACAAACACAAACACACACACAAACACACACACACACACAAACATAAAATCATCCTAATCAGGATAGTCATATCAAAAGGAGGTCATATCTAACAAAAAAGTGTCAAGCTGTTTTTTAGCTTTTATTCGATGTATTTCAATATTTATTAAAGCGATTATTAAAAAACACAATACCACAGAAATACATTGTATGGAAAAGTTTGTGGACACCTGACCACAAGATTCATGTGCATTTTAACCATCCCATTTCACATTAAGTTCCTATTTGCTGTTATAACAACCTCCACTTGTTTGGGAAGATGTTCCACTGGATTTTGGAGAATGCTTGAGGCGATTTGTGCTTATTCAGCTATAAGCTTGTTACTAAAGTCAGGTACTAAAGTAGATGAGGTGAGGAGGCCTGGGTGCAGTCAGTGTTTATCTTCATTCCAAAGGTGTTTATTAGGGGTTGAGATCAGAGCTCTATAGCAGGCCACTAAAGATCTTCCACTCCAACCCATGTAAAGCATATCCTCATGGAGTTTGCGTTTCACACAGGAGCATTTTCATGCTGGAACAGGTTTGGGTCTCCTAGTTCAAGTGAATGGAAAATGAAATGCTCCCACATCCGAAGACATCCTATAGAATTGTGTGCCTCCAACTTTGTGGTAACAGTTTGGGGAAGAACCACATATGAATGGAAAATTCAGGCATCCAAATACTGTTGTTTGTTTAGTGTATATGTTCTTTGCCAGTGTTTTTTCATTGTTTGAAGACATGTCTAGGTTTATTTGATTTACTTTTGCTAATTGTGTTTAGCGAAATTGAGGTTCCCTGGTGGTCTAGTGGTTAGGATGCGGCGCTCTCAACGCTGCGGCCCGGGTTCGATCCCCGGTAAGGGATCCAACCCCAGCCATTAGGGTTGCACAAGCCTTAGTGCCGGTCCCAAGCCCGGATAAATGGGGAGGGTTGCGATAGGAAGGGCATCCAGCGTAAAAACATGTGCCAAATCAAACATGCGGATGATCCGCTGTGGCGACCCCTAATGGGAGAAGCCGAAAGAAAGTTTAATTGTGTTTAGCGAAATTGGTGTTTGTTTGGTGATTTGTGTTTTATTGATTCTGGGTATGAAAACTCCACCTGTGTTTTAAAACCACTTCACAGAAACATTATGGAAGACGCCTGAGAAGAAAAATTTGATGTACATGAATATGAATATGAATATATATATATATATATATATATATATATATATATATATATATATATATAGTATAAAGTCCCACAGTGACTTCAGTTAATGTCAGTTATTTCCAGATGTTTTACTCTTTTACACTTCTGTTTATGCTAGACTTTCTTTTTATTAGTTTTTTTAAATCACTGGCTTTATTCTATCACAACAAGGATGCAGCAATCAAATGAAATTGCTGGAAAATATAAGGAAATGAAAATGAAGAAAAGGTCACATGCCTTAGATTATTTTATATTTGTATTTCAGATCCTGTGCTGTATAAAAGCCAGGATGGGTGATGTAATGATTATATTGCTTTGTTGATACACAGAAGGAATTTCCAGAACTTTCTCAAGACTACTGGTAGTCATTGTATTTGACTGCTGCTGCTATTACTGAATTTATATTGTAAATATTTTCAAGTTGTTCTTTAAAACCAGATGTTTTCCTCCAGCAATATTTGAATAAAAAAAAAAAAAGTCAGAGTATAGAAAACAGAGTATAAATACTTGCAATCATACATTGCAAAAGTACATACATCCTTCGCTCAAGTAGATGTACAGACACAAAGTTCATATCTTTAGAAAATTTTATATTAAATGTAAAACACACATACATCTGTATTACCCAAATATCAACTTTTAATTACATTTTTATTTTATGTAACTTTATTTTATCAATTTATTTTGGGTCAATTTAATTGATTACTCAATGTAATCAATATAATAAAAATGTGTATTGCATTAATTTGATTTATTCTATTTTATTTTTACAAAATATTATAAAATATTATTTTATATATTATTTAACCAAGCAGGCATTTTATGAAATTTAAAGCGATTGGCCAGGCAGAGGGACCGAGCTGGGAAGGATGTGCTGCAAAAAAACTTGGTTTATGTCCTGTAATTTTTTTATTGCTTTATTCTACTGGCAGATTTTTTCTTACCCCTTTCTAGCAAATACAATGCGTGAAATTTATTCTTTCAGAATGAAAAACAAAGTATGATCTCTGTCAGTTAGTGTCAGGTAAACTGGGTTGGAGTGTTTTATAAACTACTAATCTCCTGGGAATTGCAGACACAACAGACTTTACAGTTTATACAAGAACAAAAACAAAAAAAACCCACTGTGGAAACACCTTTTGATAAGGGGGAATGTCCAGACTGGCTGCCAGGAAAGATATCATTACATATATAATAACCCTTTACAACTATAGTGAGCAGAAAAGTATCTCAGAATGCACAAAACAGCAAACCTTAAGGTGGATGGGGCATGACTATGGAAGACCACGTTGGGTTCAACTCTTCTTACCCAAGAAAAACAATTTGAGTATATCGTGAACACGGACTGGCCCGTATGCGTAACGTTTACTGAAAAGATTTTGTGAAAAATATAAAATGAATTATATACAAAATATTACTTTTGTATATTATAAAATATAATATATAATAATAATACGTTTTGAATTTTTTTCTTCAGTCATCACCTGTTCAGTTTGAGTGTGTGTGTTTGTGTGCCCATGATAGCCTCAGGTTCCTGTTCTTGCCTGAGAAGGGAGGAACCTGATGCGGTTCCTAAAAAGAATCAAAAAGTGATTTTAGAAACCGTGTTACTATGGAATTTCTTTTGCTCATGTCTGTTTCAATTCTCAAGACTCCCAGGAGAGTTTACACCTTTTCTCCATTCCGATGTTTGATGTGAACATTACCTAAAGCTCTTGACCCGTTGTGTGCCTAATGTTGTCTATAAGTGCTACATGATTAGACATTAGATATTGGCAGGATTGTACAGGTGTTCCTAATAAAGTGGACGATTATTGTGTAAATATACATGATAAATATCACTATAATATGTATTTTTAGATTCAGTACATAGTGTGTTTGTTTATTTATTTTTTTGCCTTTTTCAGACGGATTGTAATTAATTGAATGTGGTTTAACCCTTTTGACTATTTATGTAATATTTTTTTTAAAATAAGTGTGTGTGTGTGTGTGTGTGTGTGTGTGTGTGTGTGTGTGTGTGTGTGTGTGTGTGTGTGTGTGTGTGTATGAGAACAGGTGAAGGTGGGTGATGAAGTGACCTCAGGAACAGGGTCGAATAAAAAAGTTGCTAAACGTACAGCTGCAGAGGCGATGCTGCTCCATCTGGGCTACAAAGCATCCACGCCTATTCAGAACACACAGGAGAAGGTCAGTGCGCACACACACGCACACACACACATCCAGATGTTAATGACTGTGCGTTTCCGTCAACTCCTGTTCCGTTCTGAAGATCAGCAACACGATGACATAACCATAGAGCACCACACACACACACACACACACACACACACACACACACAGAGTAGTGGATAGACTGGAACACTTGCAGAATTTCTTGCCATTTGGGACACAGCTGCTGACAGTGATTATCTTTGATATAAAGAGTCTACAACTGTCACACCCAGGTATCTAGAAACTTAACATTAGAGAATCTTTGAAATTTAATACTGGAATCTAGAATCTTTATACTCCAGAGTCTATGATACGGTATATAAAACATTCCCTCATACCCAGAAGTCTAGAACCATGACATTGTAGAGTCTATATCCCTCACACCTAGAAGTCTAAAACCATGACATTGCAGTTTCTAGATCCCTCACACCCAGAAGTCTAAAACCATGACATTGAATAGTCTAGATCCCTCACGCCCAGAAGTCTAAAACCATGACATTGAATAGTCTATATCCCTCATGCCCAGAAGTCTAAAACCTTAATATTAGAGTCTAGATCCCTTAAAGCCTAAAGTCAAGAACCTTGACATTCTGAAGTTTAGAACCTTGACAATAAATAATCTACAACCCCACCACACCCAGGAGCATATAACTATCACACACAGGAGTCTAGAAACCTGACAGTGAAGAGCCTAGATCCCTCACAACCAGGAGTCTAGAGCCTTGACAATAAAGAGTCTAGAACCATCATACCCAGGTGTCTAAAAAACATCACACCCATGAGTCTAGAAACTTGACATTATAGAGTCTAGATTTATGACACCCATCAAACCTATGGACTTTAGAACAACATGGTAGAGGCTAGAACTCACATAAGTATGTAACCTCTAGAACCCTTCAAAATAAGAAGTCTAGAATACATGCTGAAGATTTGAGAAGCTTAACACCAGAGTGTAGAAATTCACTGTACAGTCTATATCTACAGCAGTGGGATCTTTCCTCTAGGACTTCTCAGCCTTTCACAGTGAGGAGTCTAGAATCATACTGAGGATGTCAAGAACACTTCTAACATGTTAAATCTAAAGAGTAAGGAGTGTAAAGCCCAGTGTGGACTCTTCGTACTATTCAAAAGTTAGCGTGTGCGTGTGTGTGTGTGTCACTCCATTTTAGTTGACTGTGTAGGATTTAGCTGAAATGTCTCAATTCTCTTCTTCCTGTATTAGTGAAGATTAACTTGTGTAACATGCTTAACAAAGGTGCTTTTTCCATCTCACTCACTCCTCTACTGTGTGCGTGTGCGTGTGTGCATGTGTGTGTGTGTGTGTGTGTGTGTGTGAGACGCCGGGCATCCCCTTGCTCATCAGGCACACATGGACAACAAAAGCTGGAATGGACAACGGGCCATTTTCCCTGAAGCCACCTCTAACAGTAAGAGATTTTGTTGTGTGTGTGTGTGTGTATGTGTGTGAGAGATGCTGTTTAATCTATTTCATGTGCAGTTTAGGACAGAGCCAGTACGAGACAAATATTACCCATGAATTTTTAATCGAAATGTCTGTTCCGTCCTCCGTGATATTTTTTATACATTTTTTTTTTACATTTTAATCTTTATCATTGTTTAGTGATCCTAATTATTGGATGTCGTGCCTTAAAATAGGTACCCTAAGAAAACTGCTGTCCTTAAACTGCCTTTCTAATGCAATAGACTTTATCTCAGGATTTCAAACAATGATGGATCATGGTATCACAGTGATTAAAAAAAAGCATAAAAATATATACTTGTTTTAAAATATATATTTCTGACTACTCTAAATAATCATATTATAGGAATCTAAAACTTTGCCATACTGCAGTCTAAAACCTTTACACTCCAGAGTCTAGAATCTGGTGCACAGTTGCAGTGAATGAGTCTGGATCCTTGACATTTGAGATTCTGAAACCCTAATTTCCAGGAGTCTAGAACCTTAACATTGAAGAGTCTTGGGAATTAACACATTCACACTCAGAAGCCTAAAACCTGGTCTACAGTCCCAGTTAAGATGTCTAGAACTAGTCTAGAAGTTTCAAGCTGCTAACACCCATGGGTCTAGAACCTTCACATTAAGGAATCTAGAACCCCCACACACCCAAGACTCTAAAATATGCACATTGAAGAGTCTAAACCGCTCCCAACCAAGATTCTAGAATCTTGACATTTAAGAGTTTAGAACCCTCACACCCAGGAGCCCAAAATCTTGACATTTAAGAGTCCAGAACATTCACATACTGGAGCCTAAAACCTCTAAACTCCAGAGTCTACAATCTGGTGTACAGTTGCATGAATGAGTCTAGATTCTTGATAATGAAGATTCTAAAACCTTCACACCTAGGAGTCTAGGACTTCTTAACAGTCTCAGTTATAAAAGTCTAAATCCTTGACATTAAAGAGTCTAGATCCCTCACACCCTGAAGTCCCGAACTTTGATATTTAAGAGTCTAAAACCCTCACATACTACATTCTAGAGCCTTTACACTCCAGAGTCTAGGATTTGGTGTGCAGTTGTAGTGAATGAGTCTAGAACCTTAACATTAAAGAGTCTTGGACATCAACCCCTTTGCATCCAAGAGTCTAAACACTGGTCTATAGTTTCTTTTAAGAAGTCTAGAATCTTGACATTGAAAAGTCAAGGTCCTCAATCCCAATAGTCTAGAAACTTGACATAAGAATCTATTACCCTCACACTCAGAAGCCTAGGGACTTGACAATAAAGAATCTAGAACCCTTACACCCAGGAGTCTAGAATCTTGACCCTGAAGAGTCTAGATCCCTAATACCAGGAGTATATAATTGTCAGGAGTCTGGACTATTCTAAATGATCATATGTTTTTGGGATGCACAATTTGTCTCATTTATATCATGCAAAAAGCTACCAAACTACATTCTGATTTAACTCGGCACTTATGTATGCACTTAGTGCAGCAGTGTGCGGTTTGGGACGGAGCTCTGTCTCTGTTCGTGGGCCCTCGTTGGGTTGAAGCGCATTTTTGCAGTGGAACAGAGACGTTTTTCTGGCTGGCTCTTATCTCTGTGCTGCTGTACGACACTATCAGTGCGCACTCGCTCTGTAAACTTTGTAAGCTTTTGCTGTCACTGTAATGACTGTAATTTACAGTTCTTTAGCTCTGATAGGATCCAGAGCAGACATGTGTGTATGTGTGTGTGTGCACTTCTTTTCCACTAGTTAGCCCCCAGAATGTGATTTGCATGCATTCTGTCTTCTCGGCTTTAGAACTCCACGAGTGTTTTTAATGCTCAGATATGAGACACACATCGTTAAAGTCAGGAGGACTTAAAACGTCCAAACAGTGTGGCGTGATGAACTGTTTGAGACTAATCCGGTTTATAGAAGACACCAGTGTTCAGCATTGCCTTTATACACAGTCCTTTAAATTTCCTACAGAATCTCTGTTTACATTCACACACAGGCAGAAAGAGAGAGAGAGAGAAAGAGACTGAAAAAGAGAGAACTGCTTCTGCACCAATCGTGACCAAGATTTATGTATTTGATCTTCTGCTTCCTGGATATTTGTGTCTTGAATCCAAACCTTTGCATTTGTGTTGCATTGAAACCTTTGTTTTCGGTATTTTTTCGGTATTTGTGGAAAAAAAAAGTCTTGAAATTCAATTCCGTTTTATTTGTAGCACGTTTTTAACAATGGACATTGTCCCAAAGCAGCTTTACAAAGAAAAAAAAGTTACAAAAGTTTACATTTTTACATTTAGTGCCTATAAGTTTGTTCCTTGTAAGTTTATCCCTAATGAGTGAGCCTGTGGTGACTGTGGCAAGAAAAACTCCCTGAGACAGCATGAGGAAGAAACCTTGAGAGGAACCAGACTCTAAAGGGAACCTGTCCTCATCTAGGTGGCCCAGAATGTCCATTCATTATAGTTTCATCATTGTTAAAGGATTAGGGATTGAGCTGTTTATGCAAACTGCAATCTTTAGCAATTGTAGCAGAGTGGTGTTATTAATTTCGTAAACGTTGCACCTGCTAACGATGAACGGTGAGTGGCAAACGTTGAACATGGTCTTGGTGATTATTAAACCGCATCCAGTCATCAAAGTTTCTACTTCCGGGAGATAAAAGGTTCCTTTTTGTCCACTATATGGACAAAGGTATTGGAATGCTTGAGTTTTCCAGTCATATTGGGTTTGTCTCCAAACTGTTACCACAAAGTTACCACAAATCCCAAGGAACTTGGAGACCCAAACCTGCTCCAGCATGACAATATCCCCATACACACAGCCAGCTCCATGACGATATGGGTTACATGGGTTGGAGAGGAAAATCTTGAGCTGCCTGCTGTAGATCTTCGAACCCAATCCTATTGAACACTTTTGGGATGAATTGAAACATTGACCTACATCAGTACATTCATGTTTTTGTTTGCTTGACAGGACCATACAAATCTTGTATTAGAGCAGTTAAAATTTGGTGCTTTGAGTACAATTCTCTCATCCTGACCACTTGATGTTCAACATGGCACCTCATGGCAAAGAAAACTCTGAGGATTTTTCAGAATTAAAATTTTTGCTCTTCACAAAGATGGCCAATACTTTAAGATGATCAGTAATACCCTGGAACTGAGTTACAGTACAGTGGTCAGGGTCATACAGAGGTTCTCCAAAATGGGCCCCACTCGGAACAGTTCTTGCAAGGGTCCATCAAAGAAGTTGCCTTCAAAAAACATGCAAGAGTGCTGCAAGAATTGCTTTAGAGGTTGCAGAAGCGGAAAGTCCTTTTCAGCCCAGACGCCGCACACTGCAACAAGTCGGTTTGCATAGCCATCTTCCCATAAGGAAGCCTCTTCTAAAGCTGGCTCACAAGAAACCCGCAAACAGTTTGCTGAAGATAACCTGTCCAAGGGCATGAATTACTGGAACCATGTCCTGTCGTCTGATAGATTAAGATAAACTGTTAGGATCTTATGGGACACGATGCAAGGCCAGATTATTCTGTCAGGAACAGGGGTGACTAGGTGAGTGAGGACCCAAATGCTGGATGCGACGGCGGTTAAGGAGAAAACAGGCTTTAATAAAAGTAAGCAGAGCATTGGGGCAAAGGCAAAAACAGTCCAACAACAGTCCAGGGTCGAAACACAGGCAAACAGGGCGATGCAGGGAAGACAAAAACAAAAGCGAAAACAAACTCCAAAAAATCAAAGCCAGCAAACTGAGCAATACAGGGCGGGCAGAAACACAAACCAAACAACCAGTCCAAAGTTCAAAACCAGAGGCAGGGCAGAACAGGGGTCAGGGTCAGGATCAGGATCAGGAACAGGAACAGGAACAGGAACAGAATCCAGAGCAGGCAGGGTGGCAAGAATAATCCCAGGGACTAAAGGAAGCCGGTGAGATAATCTAGCGCCCAGCTAAAGTCTTTGGTGTCCTTAAATACCGGAAGGCGTGGGAAAAACGGCATGATGGTCGCCGACCCGGAAATGCGCCCCGCGAAACCGGAAGTGCGCACCGTGTGCCTGGAAGAGTGTACCAAAAAGCTTATCTCTTGCCTACAGTCAAGCATGGTGGTGGTACCATCATGATCTGGGGCCGCATGAGTGCTGCTGGTACTGGGGAGCTGCGGCTCATTGAGGGAACCATGGATTCCAACATGTACTGTGATATTCTGAAGCAGAACATGATGCCCTCTCTTCAGAAACTGGGCAGATTTTCAACATAATAATGACCCCAAACACACCGCCAAGATGACGACTGTCTTGCTGAGGAAGGTGAAGGTGATGGAGTGGCCAAGTATGTCTCCAGACCTGAAACCTATTGAGCACTTGTGGGGCATTTTCAAGCGGAAGGTGGAGAAGTGCTATGTGTCTAACATGCAGCAGCTCCGTGATGTCATTATGGAGGAGTGGAAGAGGATCCCAGCAACAACCTGTGCAGCTCTGGTGAATTCAATGCCCAGTAGGATTAAGGCAGTGCTGGATAACAATGGTGCTCGCACAAAGTATTGACACTTTGGACACAGTTTTGAAATGTTCACTTAGGGTGCACTCACTTTTATTGGCAGTTATTTAGACAATTATTTAGTGGCTGTATGTTGTTATTTTTAGAGGACAGTTTAAAGTTTGATTTCTTTTGTATTGTCTCTTGAGAAGATGTGAAATGTGAGGGGGTGAACTAAGGAGAGTAAGTATACACTAATGAAGAGCATTTCCACAACATGTATTTTATACATACCTAAACACAATAGCATGCATATTAAATTACTATTGCACATATTATATGATTTCATTATTAATTAAATTTTTACATATAATGAAAATGTATCGTAACTCACCATAATGCTGAATCAGTGGGATCTTAATTTATTCATGAATAGAAAACAATGCGATTGAAAGAAGTATGGGAAATTGGCTTAGATAGAAGTGGTCATTTAAAAAAAAAAATAAATCAACATGGTGTAGACTGCAAAAATCAATAAAATGGAAATAAAATAAGAATGTAAAAGTTTTTTATTGCAGCCCAGTACAAAATAATACACTTCCTGGTACTGGTCTGTGGCATTGTGGTTGGGGACCCCTGCCTTATAATATAAAATAACGTATACTGCATCCAAAACTGTGCAAAACTATCAAAAAAGGTTAGTAAAGACAAGCATCTGTTGCTTAGGCTTTATTTTTCACTCCAAATAAAGACATCGGGGTTAAAAAAATTGGGTAATTATTGTCTTTATTGAGCCTTTATGTGCTTTTTTTTAATGTCACTGATGAGGTCATCCTGGCTTACACTTCGGCTTTAATATTGTTGTTGAGTGAACCTGAATTCATCACTGCTTATTTTTTTTTTTTTAAAAAGCACAAGCAAGACCCTGAGCGAATACTTTTTTATGTGTAATGAGTTACAGAAATGCATCACTGGCAAAGCCCAGCATTTACCCCTGTGATTTAATAGCCTCTTTAACGCACCCCTGACCACAGCAGCACGGTAACTATCACATCCAAACATTTGGGAAACGTCCACATGATTTGGACATGCCTGAGTATTGAGAAATGGCAGCATTTCTTTTGCTCTGCTGAGGCCAGCTGTCTTACACCACTTTAACTTGTCACCCAATTTAAGAAAAAAAGCAAGCTTGCACATTTTTTCTGCTTAGCACATGTCAGTGGCACTGAGTTTAATTCCATTTATCTGAACAATACAATTTTTTTTTTTTTTACATTCCAAAGAAGTCCAGATGTAGATTTAGATCACTATTCAGAGACATCATGAACAAAAATTTGCAAGAGAGACTCGTGTAGGAAGCCATGCTCCTTCTGGATAACAGATATTTGGATTCTAGATCTTAAACCTTGTATACTGTAAAGGCCAATATTATTATAATAGTGTGGGTATATTGTAAAAGGTCTGGGAATCTGAGATGAGTCTTTATGATTGCAGCAGCAGTTCTACATGAAATCCATCATATTCTGGTGAATATATTTACTAAAACTTGAAAGGAACATGGCCATAAATCTTTTCGAAAGATAAATGAAAATAAGTTCACCAAACAACCAAAACAACAGTCCTGGTACTGTGTCAGTGTCTTTTATTGCCTGTTTCCGATGCCTGTTCTCTTTCCTCGTCCTGCAGCGCAGAAAGGAATCCTCCACCTCTCGCCCGACGTCTACCAGGAGATGGAGGCCAGCAGGAATAAAGGTGGCGTCGCCCCCTCCGTCACCCCTATGACCCCCGTGACCTCTGTGACCTACATGAACCCGAAAGAAGTGAGCCAGGCACCGTTTTACAACACTACCGCCTCCAAGACAGCCGCCATCGCACGGGAGCTGCTGAGCAAAACGCCAAAAACACCTATAATCCCCTGCAGCTCTGTTCAGCCGTCACAGCAGCTCGAGTACCTCGCTCATATTCAGGGCTTCCAGGTAAAGAAAACTAGCCATGTGTGGTGGAGAAGTTTACAGTAGTAATGCAGTGTGCAAAGGGCAGTTTGGGACATTGTAGGCAGTCAACCTTATATACTTGGTTTGTGCACTATTTAGACATACTGTATAAACTTAGTATAGTCATTTGGGACGTAGCAGACTACATGGATAGGATAGTTTGCGGTTTGCGATGTAGCCGATCACTTTTGTATAGTAACTTGCAATCAGTGCGTATACTTCCTTCTGATATTTCAGGGTTTGAGACAAAATCACAGACAGTGATGCAGTCACATAGATGGCATACTTTTGCAACGCACAATTTAGTGTATTATTTGTAAAATTGTGGCTCTATACTATGTAGTACTCTATTAAATGGGACTTAACCAATTATGGAGTGTTCACGTTTGTGGCAGGAATCGGTATGTTTGTAACGTGGACAAACAACAAAACTTCAAATCAAGTCCTATCATCAAATAATATTCAAATATATAAAAACAGAATAAAACAAATATATAGAAATAAACAAAACATGTGAGGACATGCAGGTAGTTGGTTTGGAAGAGGCAGATGTAAAGGCCATTTAAGATCTTCCTCTTCAATTCATGTAGATCTTAATGGAGCTGGCTTTGTGAACACAGGTGGGAACAGGTTTGCATCTCCTAGTTTAAATAAAGGAAAAATGTCATGCTACACATCACAATATATATATATATATACAATATATAATATAATACATATACAACTGTGTGCTTCCAACTTCCAGTTTTGGGAAGAACCAAACATGGCTAGGAAATTCAGACGTCCCAATAATTTTGTTCTTGTTTGTTTGTCAAAGTTGATTTCCAATAAACCATTGTATTATTTAATTTTTTTTTTTAATGTAATTTGATTTTCTGTTTGCGAAACACACTGTTCTTTTCGATGTGTTTTGACTGATTTTAAATGTACACAGCGTCCCTGTGTCTCTGGGTAACCTGTAGACATAATAACAACAAAGATCTGTCAGAAGGGCCCCATGCATGTATTTTGCCTGGGGGCCCCACATCGTCTAGGTTCAA
>JAAIIK010000029.1:57172-83571 GCA_014706435.1 Silurus glanis | reverse complement strand
TGTGTGTGTGTGTGTGTGTGTGTGTGTGTGTGTGTGTGTGTGTGTGTACATGTATGCTATTATTTCCCTCTTGGCTCTGCCAGTATCTGGTGGAAATAGGGCAGAAATAATGGAGTGAGTGTTGTAATTTATAACACATGCTTTCATACTTTCTCTTTTTCTCCATTCGTTGTTCATTATTTCCAGCAAACGTTTATTTTCATGAACCAAACAATATGCTCATTCAGTTTTACCACAGCCAGTGATGATGCATTACATTTACATTTGACACACGCCCTTTTCGAGAGCGACTTACAATTATGTGATTTACACAACCAAGCAGGTGAGGGTTAAGGGCCTTGCTCAGGGGCCCAGCAGTGGCATCATGGCCTTGCTGGGATTTGAACTCTCAACCTTCAAATCGAAAGCCTAACATTTTAACCACTGAGCTACCACTTCTTACATGAATTCAATTAAGTTTCTTTTTATTTGTAGAGCGTGTTTAACAGTGGACATTGTTCCGAAGCAGATTTACAGAGAAAGAGGTTATAAAGCTGGAATGTATACGTTTAATGCCTATAAGTTCGTTCTTTATAAGTTTATCCCTAATGAGCAAGCCACTGGTGACAGTGTCAAGAAAAACTCCCTGAGATGGTATGAGGAAAAAAACCTTGAGAGGAACCGGACTCAAAAGGGAACCCGTCTTCATCTGGGTAGCACAGAAAATCCATTCATAATAGCCGACATTACATTGATGGTACATAAAAAAAAAAAAGACTATCAGATTACAATTTAGTATTTTTTTTTCTCATATTGTACATAAAAAATGTTTTATAGTAACTCTAATGCAATTTAATACTAACAAAATATTTAGAAAATTTCAGAAACTTTTTCAATGCAACCTTCCTTGTGTTAATATTTCAGATTAAAATCTAGTATTTATTTATTTATTTATTTATTTATTTTATTTTATTTATTTTTTTTTTAAGATGAAGATTGCATTGAATCTAAAGATTGCATCTGTAATGTACTAAACATTTAATTAGGATTGAAGTGCATTAGTTACTGTAAGCAATTGGCCATATGTCATTGCATCAAGATTCTTCCCTGTTCTGGCATCTATGCTGGAGTGAACTTATTATTATTATTATCTAGTAGTATGCTAATTAGCGATTCGTCTTTTAAACTCTCTCTTCCAACAACAGTTTTAGACTGATAGTAATCTTAGTTCATGTCCTAATAAACCAGAATCAGAGCGTATTTATTGATGGAGACTTCAAAGCACTTTGCTCTGAATGAGGGCGTCTGCCAAATGCCATAAATATAAATGTAAAGGAGTTGTGGCTGATGACTGGAAGCACCTGTGTGCATCACGCCCAGTGAGTTGGGTTTGTTTAACGCCAGGTGCTTTTAATAACACCCTGCAAAAACTTCACACAAACACCTTGTGAGAGCAGCAGGATGATTCATAAAAATACAATTTTAATCAGTGATTTGACTGATTTTTAGTACATTCCAAAGGAGCAAATTATTTCAAGCTGTTCACAGAAATGCTTTGTAGATCTCAAGCCAGTGTCTTGAATCTGAAGTTGATATTATGGATAAGAAGGAGTTGGTGATCATAGTTGAGTAAGTTATTTGACTGATTTACTTCTCTAGAAAACACTATATCTAGCACAACTATCTGGCAACAGAAAGGAGCAATTTTTGAGTGAAATTACAAAAAAAACCCCAACAAATAGGTTTGAAAGAATAATGTGATAATATTGAAGACTTTTTTTTACTTAAAATTTCAGATGCTACAAATGAACGGTAATGTTATCTAATAATATTATTCACCGGTTAATTACTCGCCATCATTAATATTAACCTTCACCAGTTAATTGCACTGTGTATGTAAAGGTTTTGGGACACTTGACTTGTCCGTATTTATGCAAATAAATCTGTGGCAATGCATATATTTGGAAAGTAAAAAAAAAATCCTTAAAACAATGATAATAAATTGACCATATAAAACCTGCAGTAAACTCAGTAATGATCAATCTATTAGGACAATTTCTACTAATATCTTTATCAGTGATAGGTGTGAATATGTAGCATTTCATGAATGACCATCAGCTAGAAAGGGAGGGTTTTTGGGTTGTGAATGCAGGTATAAGAATCCAGATAAAACCCAATAACCCACTGCATTGTATATAAGCAACTCATATGTGAATTATGATGAAATGTGAAGTTCATTCTAGCAACATGTCACTTTTAATAATCACCTTTTTGATTATAGGGTGAATACAATTATATATTGAACCGTGTTCTCTTAAGCAATTTAACTATGGAAGTGTTAAAGAAAGTATATGGTTATGCTTATGAATATTAATAGTTGGTTGGCAGAGTCAGCGATTTGTTTGTGGGGCAGAGGCGGGCATCTTTTGTCAAGTTAATGAATACACACAGATTAGATAGACCTTTATAATGAGAAGAAGGTCATGTTTGTGAAGTATATCTCTATGGAAACACAGTGTGCCGAGTATACGGTGGACCTCATTAAGGGTCTTTTGTTGTGTGTGTGGGTGTGTGTAGCAGTGCAACCGTTGAAGCTTTTAACTTTGCTTTATTACTAAAGCAATTATACAGTGTAGAACACATGCAGTGTAGAAAACACACGTTTCATACAGGTACATCCAAGCTGCTACACGCTAGTGTTTGCAGATGTCCACATCAATGGCGTTTGTATCTCATTCAATGAGGTGAGTAAACGATAATTGTTTGACTGTTGAATGCTATTACTATATATAACAACAAAACTTTGACGAAACAGCGTCCACATTATACGTTGTACACACCGAACAGGATGACGTTGGACGCGAACCCTTCGTGTGTAATGAATGCGTCGTGACTGACATCACATAATACCTGTTCAAACAAGCGAGTTGATCGAACACTAACTCGCTAAGCTGCTCAGTACAATGTAAGACAACAGTGTGTCGTTGTTGTGGTAACACTGACGCCAAATTCTTCTGCTTGCCTGTAAACAAGGATAACAACACTTTGAATTTACCCTGTATATCCACTATAGGGACAAAAACAAATTGTGTGGACATTTGACTAAAGTGTTTTATGAACGTCCTATTCAGATTTGCCGTTAGAACAATCTCCACTCTTCGCGAATATGTTTGGATTTTAGGATGTGTTTAGAGTGTGGAAAGGCCATTGTATGTAATAAATGTCATACAGTCATAATGCCAATATTTTGCCAAGGACGTGCCTCTCGAAAAACCTCAAACGACTTATTCACCATATCAAACATATGTCATATGCCAGTTTCATACAGAATTTCATGTTTGCTCTGTGTTCTAACTGGCAAATGAACCCCAATTGCGAAATGAGATGTTCAAAAAGTACATCTGAGTTTTATGGTCAGGTGTCCACAAGCTTTGGTTTATATACTGTAGCTAGAATCCTGGTCATACAGTGAGATATGTATGCTCATTTTATTTTGATTTGTTTTTAGAAATAGTTTTGAATTCGCTTTGCAACGGTTAATTGTTTAGTTTGCAGGTGTTTAACGAAGAGGAACGATTCCCATTTTGCCTTGCTTAGCAAACGCGATGAAGCGCCCTAAATTCCTATCATGAGTATGTGCACATGTATTCATTTACGAATTCTTTCTTATTATTTTCCTGGACTGTTTTTGTGGATTAATAGGACAGCCGGTCAGTGTGCACCTGCTTCCTCTGTAACCGTATCGCGGTGCGCTAATGGCCGAGCACTGACTGATGATTGGCTGCTCAGCCTAGCGGGTCCTCGCCTCAATGTGCTCTTTGTGTGAGTTTAATCTCGGCGTTCACGGCGCAGCGTCGGAGCTCAGTGATCAGAAACGCCACCTGTTCGCACACACTCATTACCGGATCGCTCGCGGTCGCTTCTAATCGGAGCAGACCTGCAACAATACACACAATTACGTCATCACATTACATAGACTTCACCAGCTACATCACTGTGGCTAACAATGCCCAATTTTTGTCTTTGGAAATATTCAGTTCTATTCAATTCAAGTTTATTTGTATGGTCCTTTTAATAATAGACGTCATCACAAAGAAATCCAAAAATAGATTTTCACTTTTGAATGAGCAAGTCAGTAGTGAGAGTGGAAAAACGAAAACTCCCTGAGAAAAAATGAAGAAGAAACGTCGAGAGGTTTCTTCTATAGCTTCAGAAAGATTCTATTCTGTGGTGATTGCAGGTTCAGTATGAGTGTGTTGTGAATATCTAGGAATCATGCATTATATTATATAGTATATTATTGCAGTACATTATATCGACAAAAGTATTGGGACACCTGATTTTTCCATCCATGTGTTTCTCCGCCACAAAGTTGGAGGCACACAATTGCATCCTGTCTTTGGATCCGATAGCATTTATTTTCCCCTTCAATTGGCTTCACTAGGAGATCCGAACCTGTTCCAGCATGATGACAACCCTGTGCACAAAGCCAGCTTTATGAAGATACGGTTTACATGGGTTGGGTTGGGTTGGAGTGAAGTGAAAGATCTTGTGTGGCCTTCTATTGAGCTCAGACCTCAACCTTATTGAAGATCTTTGGGATGAATTGGAACACACCCCAGGTTTCCTTACCTCACCTACCTCAGTCCCTGACTTTACCAACACCCACAATTTCCACAAGCACACTCCAAAATCTAGTGGAACATCTTCCCAGAATAGTTATTCTAACAGCAAATGGGGACTAAATGTGGTATTGGATGTTCAAAAAGCACATAATCTTATTGTCAGGTGTCCACAACCCTTTGTCCATATAGTGTATATTAGAGTCAGTCTGCTTGTCAGTGGACTCTGATTAAACCTGCATGAGAGAATGGAGGCTGCTATCTCCATATAAACGGGAATATCCTTCTCTTGGTCAAAATGGGTCAAATGGACAGCAACAAAACATGTCTCAACTACTGTATGGACATGTTCTACTAGCTATACCCCCTCCCACATAAATGGAAAAACCAGGACGGTTCCAGACATTCAGAAGTTTGTTCCAGACTGTTCTGACAAAGCCATGAATCAGGCTTGACAATAAGCATCTGTCATGTTTATTCTCATATCTGTCTCTTTCTTCTTGAGTCTCTTCCAAATTTTTTCTTCCTACTACCCTCTCTCTGTTTAGGCCCCTTCTCTCACTCGGTCTGTCTGTCTCTCGGTCAGGGTAAACAATACTCTAGCAGTTATTAATTGAATGATAGTGTGTACACTTGCAGGCGCTGGGTGAACGGGACGATGTGTGTATTCGATGTGAGTGTGTCTGAGTCGGATCAGCTCCCTCTGTTGCTCGGTGTGTGTTTAGGATATATGGACCCTGAGCGACAGTTTGTTCTTTCTCTCTTCCCTCTCATTTATTTTTTTTCCCTTTTTGGCGTGTGTGTGTCCTTCCTCCTCTTTCGTATGTGAAACCACACATCAAAAAGGGGCGCGCTCGGCTCAGTGCTCTGTCTGTTCTCCACATCAAAAGCTCCTCCTGTCTCACCTTCGCCGAACCGAGCAGCGGGTATTCATCAGCAAACACAGCGCCGGACGCGGTTTTGACTTTCTGACAAGAGCCAGCTGCTGTAGCCGTGGTGCGAAGGCAATGAAGAGCTGGTTGTGGATCGGATTGTTAACTGGATTGATTTGTGCATTCACTAATGATAAACTAATAATGATAATTGGATTATAAGACGAGGGGGACGGGCTTGCCGCAGATAGCAGCAAATAAACGTTTACCGTAGACAAGTTTGTAAACACAGTCTGATTATTCCCTCTCTAGAATCCATACGTGTAAACAACTGCACCGAATGCATAACACTTGACGCTAGTGTTGCTGAATTGCTAAGTGGCCTAATTGTTGCCAACTGTTTTCAACAGGCTACTAGCGCTGATATTAGCTAGCTCTGTGGCACCATCTTGTGCTTTAAGCGTCTACTTTGAGCGTAGGTTCTGCGTAAGATCTGGACCGTCTTCTTCCAAGCCTCGACTGTAACCTCTTCAGCATTCAGTCCTACAATCTCATTTTCAGCTTCTAAAAATATCCACCGGTCCCTATCACTTACTTAAAGTGTGTTTGCACACTTTCTATCTCTCTCTCTCTTTCTACCCATGTCTCTCTCTCTTTTCTTTCTCTCTCTCTCTTTCTCTGTCTGAGGTGTATTTAGGTCAGCCATGAAATGATTAAAAAGTGCCTGCGGTGAGACTGGATACTTTATACACACACACACACACCCACACACACACACACACACACTTATACTCCTCCCGGTGTTGAGTACAGTTGGACATATTCTCGTGTCCTTAAAAGACCCTAAGAGTCAAAACTGGGCTGGATTTCCCCTACACACCCTGGCAATACAAACACACACTATCAGAGAAGAAAAGGAAGTGCATTATTGTACATTTAGGATGAAACCAAACAGTCACTGGATCTACACTCTCAGTAGGGTGTGTGTTTTATTAAATTTACTGTCTTTTTTCATGTAATAAGAAGAAAGGAGGGAGAGACACTTAAATTCTTGAATTCAAACTACACGTTATAATGTCATAATTGAATCCAGCTGTGTATCTTTGTTTCAGGTGCAATATACGGACAGACAGACGGACACAGAGTTTGTGACGTATCTCACACTCTCCCCTGTTCAGATGACGTTCCACGGCATTGGGAGTTCCATACAGGCCAGCCATGACCAGGTACCCAGTTATACACTATCGCTATATCAGATTCACTTCTCCCAGTGTTTCGATCACTATAGTAAAATCCAAGAGTATTTATAACTATATATATTACTTTAAAATTCAGTCATCCGAGTGTATCTATCTATCTATCTATCTATCTATCTATATATATATATATATATATATATATATATATATATATATATATATATATTATATATGTATGTATGTATATATGTATGTGTTTCAGTCATTCAGCTCCATACAGGCAATACATAATTACATACCCAATTATACCCTATTGCTATATCAGATTTACTTATACTAGTATTTCAATCACTGTATTTAAATATTTATTACAGTGTATCTTTCAGGATATGCGATGCGGTCATCATTTTACACCATTTCGTATACATTTTATGGAATATGAAGCTGGTCAGGCTGCATGGACTAGGCCCTATTTAAATGAACACATTGAACCAGAATGTGTCTCAGCCAGTTGAGCTAAGAATGTTAGTTTATTTTATCAGGGTGTTTGTTTAGATGGTTGGCATGGTAATGTTGGGATTATATTCCTTCATTACTGTGCTCTCTGTAAGATTAAGGATTTGATCATATCCCTTGAAGCTGGTGATTGGGACCGTATTCCCATCGGTCTGAGAACCTGGACAATCACACACACAACAATCATACTGTAGAGGTTCTTGTGTAAATGGCTTCAAGTTTGGCCAAAGTTATTTTGAGGGGTTTTTTTGTATTTATGTATTTTGTGTGGTTAGTTGCTCATTCACAGTGACCACACACTGATATCCATTTCTGGGACTGACAAACAAAGAGACCACACCTCTTTTTTCATGGACTGACAAACAGTTTGTCAGGGTTTGGCAAAGATACAAGAAAATGTATTTTAAAATAAAATACCAAATATCTTAACTTTATGTGTATCAAACAACTACAAAATACAGCAGCCACGTCATGTTTCAAAACAAACTACTATATTTGTGTTATTTCAAAATAGAAATAAAATACTTTTACAAGCATACTTTTACAATTGGCCTAGTTAAACTTTCCCCAGCATTACTCTGACTCAGTTGATTAAGTAAACAATGTTTGATAACACCAGCTTTTCTTTGGCCGAGTCATACAATAAATCTGACATATGCAACCAGTTAACAGATCAAATAATCTTTAAACTTGTACTGGCGCTTTAATTAAGCCCTGCTGCACAGCTATGTTAACATGCATACAGGAAAAAATGCACACTGCTTCTGCTCAGCTGCAGCGTCCGGTGTGAGTCAGGCATCATTCGTTATCGTTAACATGCACGCCGACGTGTGGTGTGGTGTGAAATATACTTTTCAATACACACACGTGTGCAGCTCTGCTTTGCTCTTTCACGTGCGGTCGTATTCGTGTGTCAGAGGCTCACAGTAAATGCTGCTGCTCCACGCGAGTTACACCAATATCATGCCATTAAAATGTATTGTTGCACAACATAGAAACACTATATTGTTTTTTTTTTGTTTTTTTTCTCAGGCACAACTGACGAACTTAACATAGGCCGAAGGTAGCAAGCTAACTTTAACTCTGGGGCTGCCGCTTGGTTTAATAGTTTTTAAGAACATTATGTAAATTGGTCAACTATTTAACCTAGGCTACTAAAACGAACACCAAAACTTAACATGAACTGTGAATTTATAGCAATTGATTCAAAATATTGATGGAATGCTGGCAGCCTGTGCATTTCTTACCTTGACCACCTTATTTTCTGTTCTGATCTCAACAAGTCTGGGCATTTGTATGATATCATCATGAAGACTCCTTACAAAGTTTTTTTTACAGTATTTTAAAACTACAGAAATACAAAACACAAGTATTTTGATACAAAATGTGAAGCCGTTTTTAAACCTATCAAATACAAATTACAATATCCTACTTTATATTTGAAATACATGTATCATAAATACTGCCCATCCCTTCTGACGAAAAGGACAAGCTACCTTTCCCGGGACCGACAAACAAAGAGGCCACGTCTCCTTTTTTTGGGATTGACAAAGAGGCCAGGCCTTATTTTCTGGGATTGACAAACATCAAAGCCATGCTTTTTTTTTTGGGGACTGAAAGAACCCATGCCCACTTTTCAGGGACTGACAGAGAAGCCGTACCTTCTTTCCTGGAACTGACAAAGAAGCCATGCCTACATTTCTGGGACTGGCTAGGAGGCCATGCCTCCATTCTTGGGACTGACAAACGAATAGGACATGCTTCCCTTTCTAGGATGTACAAAGGAGCCACACCTCCATTCTTGGGACTGACAGATAGGCCACGCCCCCTTTCTTGGGCCTGACAAACAGATAGGCCACACCTTCTTTCCTAAAACTGACAAACAAATAGGCCACACCTCCTTTTCTAGGAACTGACAAAGAGGGTACACCTTCTTTCCTGGGACTGACAAAAAGGCCTAACTGGAATAAAAGATGACACACCTCTTTTTGTGGCATTGACACAGAGGACACATCTCATTTACTGGGATTGGCAAACACTTAGGCCTTGCCTTCTTTTCTACACTTTAATTTCTTAAAGCAGTTAAAGTAGAAATGTCACACAATTGTGTGTGTGTGTGTCTTTGTAAAAATTTGTCCATGCAGAAAATGCACTGCTTATGTTACCTAATCTAAACATGGGATGCCCTTTTGTTCTGCCCTTCGAAGTTCCCTCTCTGATAAAGTGCACATTCTGCAGAGGGAGGTGCGCAGCCCCGGAAGTCAAATTAACGCGATTTAGGACACAACCTTGTTTGTGCCATGGGCAGTAGTGCATGAGTGCTTGTTAGATTGGGTTTTCCTTCCCCAGCCGCAGTAATGTGTAGGCAGTGTAATGATAAAAAATATAAATAATGCCAGATTTCATATATTATATATTTGATTCCAGAGATCACATCTGTCCCCATTTATTGGATCTATACTACCCGAGATAGGATGCACAGTTAATCCGGAAAGTATTCATAGCCCTTCTTCCACATTTTGTTATGTTATTGCCTTATTCCAAAATGGATTAAATTCATTATTTTCCTCAAAATCCTACAAACAATACCCTATCATGACAATGTAAAAGTTTGTTTGAAATCTTTGCAAATGTATGTAAAAAATCACATACATAAGTATTCACAGCCTTTGCCATGACACTCAAAATGGAGCTCAGGTACATCCTGTTTCCACTGATCGTCCTTGAGATGTTTCTACAACTTGATTGGAGTCCACCTGTGGTAAATTCAGTTGATTGGGCAAGGTTTGAAGGCACACACCTGTTTATATAAGGTCCCATAGTTTACTGTGCAGAGCACAAACCAAGCCATGAAGTCCAAGGAATTGTCTGTAGACCTCAGAGACAGGATTGTATGGAGGCACCGATCTGGGAAAGGGTACAGAATCAATTCTGCAGCATTGAAGGTCCCAATGAGCACAATGATCATCAGTAAATAGAAGACATTTGGAACCACCAGGACTCTTTCTAGAGCGGGCCACCTGGCCAAACTGAGCAATTGGGTGAGAAGAGCCTTAGTCAGGGAGGTGACCAAGAACCCGATGGTCACTCTGAAAGAGCTTCAGTGTTTCTTTGTGGAGAGAACCTTCCACTAGAGCAAGCATCTCTGCAGCACTCCACCAATCAGGTCTCTATGGTAGAGTGGCCAGACGAAAGATACTTCTCAGTAAAAGGCACATGACAGCCCACCTTGATTTTGCCAAAAGGCACTCTTAGACCATGAGAAACAAAGATTGAACTTTTTGGCCTGAATGCCAAGCATCATGTCTGGGGGAAAAACAAGGCACTGCTCATCACCTGGTTAATATCATCCCTACAGTGAAGCATGGTGGTGGCATCATCATGCTGTGGGGATGTTTTTTAGCAGCACTGGGAGACTAGTCTGGATTGAGGGAAAGATGAATGCAGCAATGTACATCCTTGATGAAAATCTGCTCCAGAGCGCTCTGGACCTCAGCCTGGTGTTTATGTGCTATTAATATTACTCACCAATAAACATAGAAAAGCATATAGAGCGTGAAACCCACTCATAGCATGTCCTATGCAATAAATATTAGCCCACTGAATTACAAAAATCTCAATGGTGGACAGCTAGAATTGTAGCGAACTTGGCATAGGATGAAGCCATTTGGCATTTAAGGAGATAAGGAAGGGATAAAAATAAAAGAAAAGTGGTGTAGGCATCTCACATAGCAATATCAAACTCCAGTACATGATGGTTTGTTTGGGTCAAACAAGTGTGTAGAAGTGTGTGTGTGTTTGCTGCAGGCACTGGTGATAGTCATGCTTATCTGTGTAATTAGACGTGTCAGCGCATTAAAGGACTGCATGATAAACATTTCCTGGATGTGCTGCAGTTTCAAACTTACCGAGTGTATCGACATTTCAGACATCATTAGGGGGTGTTTTGGTTTCACAGTAACCAGCTTTTTGTCTTATTAACTTCAAGAAGGAGAAAACCAAGCTGGGAAAAGAATAACTGTTTATAGTTTCTGCAATGTGAGTGCTAACAGCAGCTCCTCAAGGCCGTTATACACAGTTCAATGTGTCATAACTTTGTTCGTTACCAGATAAAACATTGCAATGATTGGCAAATTTCTGTTACTGGAAAATCTATATAACATTTGGACCCCTGACCATAAGAATAGTATGTGATTTTTGAACATCCCATTTTTTATTTACCGTATTTTTCGGACTATAAGCCGCTACTTTTTTCCCACGTTTTGAACCCCGCGGCTTAAACAACGAAGCGGCTTATTTATGAATTTTTCCTAGGTTTTTCCCGGTTTCACAAACTTCAAGCCAAAAAACTGAACCCCATAACATTAGACCAATGAAATTTCCGAACGGAAACGAAAAAACGCACCTCACCTGTGTTCTGAGCTGCACGGCATCGGGAGAAAAAACTTTTTTTTTTAAACGCACGACGATGCCAATAAATAGTTGAAATAGTTGTGAAAGGAAGGAGGAAGACAGCGAACAATGACTTTCTTGGTAAACTCCAGTTGCAACAGAAATCATATAAGCACAGACAGGTTTCCAAAACTCGTGCTTTTTTATTTTTCTTGGCAACAGCGTTACGGGTTAGTCAAAGAAACTTAGAAATGAGCATCAGAAAATAATAAGGACATATTCCTCGGTCTTGCACACATGCAGTAATGGCGGAAAAATGCGGCGGCAGGCTATTCCCAAAATTCCGCTCTGCTCTTAAAGGAGCCACAACATATTTCACCCGTGTAACAGACACTGTCTTTAAAGCCTGTGTAAAGTTCATTAGTTTCAATGTAGACACCTGCGGCTTATAGACAAGTGCGGCTTATTTATGTTTAAAATAAAAATCTTTGTCAAATTCAGTGGGTGCGGCTTATATATGGGTGCGCTTTATAGTCTGGAAATTACGGTAGTTTCCATTTGCTGTTTTAATAAACTCCACTCTTCTGGGCAGATGTTCCACTAGATTTTGGAGTGTGTTTGTGGAATTTTGTGCTCATTCAGCCACATGGGCGTCAATAAATTCAGGTGCTCCAATTTATCCCAAATCTGTTTAATATGGTTGAGGTCTGAGCTCTATAGAAGGCCACGCAAGATCTTCCACTTCAACCCATGTAAACCATAACTTTGCTGGAACAGGTTTGGGTCTCCTAGTTCAAGTAATGAACAGTGTGCGAATTTTAATAGTCCTTTGTGATTGTTGCTTGTCAGACTGTACGGACATAATCTCTGTCACACTGTAGGATCTCAATTGTCATAACTGTACGCCAGTCAAAAACTGATGCACACAAGAAAAAGAAGTTTTACCTCATTACCCGTTCAGACCCACGTTCTTTCGCTGATGGTAACTAGCAGCAAACAAAAACAAACTAGTGTTAAATTTGTTGATGACATGCCATTGTAAAAACGTTATACAAACACTACTTTTTCCTTCCTAACTCGATACGTTTCACTCCTTGATGCACTGTCCACCTGACTCGTCTCGTCATTTTCGCACAGGTTGTCACGTTAATTGCGTCAGCAGGTTCGGTGCTCGTACTGGTTCTTAGTATTTGACGGTCGCAATAACAAAAGTCACACTGCAGGAAAAAGTCTGAAATCTGACAGAATTTTATAGAAGGGAGAAAATTACCCCATCGGCTGTCGGTGAACATGTCAATCCAGCGAGCAAAGACTACAAATTTTATTTTAGGATAATAGGAATCTTTTTATAGGATTTTTTTTATTTGTCTCAGACGACCAAACCATGGCCAAAATCACACAGTGTGCTTTCTACTTTGTTGTGACAGTTTGGGGAAGAAGGAATTTTATTTCAGGTGTTTATACTTATACAGATGTTTGTTTCTACAGGTACTTATATGTTTTTTTTATATATATTTATATACACTCTCAAATGGAAAGAAGGAGATTCAGTTTTAGTTTCATTTTAGATTATATTTACTCAGATTTCCAGTCTACACATTAATCCTGATTTTGTTTTTGTTGTGGTCAGTATTATAGCACACCTGCTGTATAGTGCCTGCTGGGAAAATCCCATTGATCATTTAGTTTTACTTTCCTCTTTGACTCAGCTCCACTTATTTATTGTCTCTGTTTATCAGCATGTGAAAGCTAATCCTAGACACCCCACCCCCCCAACACACACACACACACACACACACACACACACACACACACACACACACACACACGCTATTTCTGTGTGTCACAGAATCTTATATTTATCAGCAGTACATTCCTCCTGATGGTAAATTTCACTTTCATGATGATAGGGGTTTCATCATGAAATCGCGGTCATGCTGTGACCATGAATCTCCGAATGCTTAGCACCTGGGATTAGTGCCATTCTACAGAGAAGAGAACGAGAATAATGGGGGAATTTCCACTCAAACTTTTTTTTTTAATTTTGGCTTCCAGGATGGAGCTTATCATAAAGATTAGCCAGTTGGTTAACAAATGATTAGTTTGGTATTTATGGGAAATGGTGTGAAATATTTATTTTTTACTTGTTTGTTTATTATTTTTTTTTTTTTTTAAAGGAAGATTACCAACAGAGCCCAATAAAATTCACATAGAAGACCAAACCATTTTACAAAATAAGGGAGAAATGTTAATCTTTTGCAGCATGTAGATCTGTTGTGAAATATTGTAACTAAATGAATGTTTAATTTTTAGCATTATGCTACTACTATTACCACAAGTACTACTCCTTTTTCCACAAGATTTACTACTATTGGTGCTACTTCTATTATTAATACAACTAATATTGCAAATACTATTATAGATACTACAATAATTACCACCTTCACCACTGCTTTTATTACAAATACAAGTACTACTACTGCTTAAAATATTTATACTATTTCTACTGGTATTATTAAAAATACTACTACAACTACATTCATTTTTATTCTGCAGCGTGTTTATCTGTCCAGAGCGCTCCAGAGTTTAGCGAGCAGTGCGTCAGTAATAATGGTCTGTGGGAAACACCCATCCACTCTCAGTGCCTGTTCCAAGCCCGGATAAATGGGGAGGGTTGCGTTAGGACGGGCATCCAGCGTAAAAACATGTGCCAAATCAAACATGCGGAGGATCCGCTGTGGCGACCCCTAATGGGAGAAGCCGAAAGAAAGTTTTTTTTCTGTAAGGGAATTACTTAAGGTACTCGAGCAATCGTTACAGCCCTGCTACTTCTATTAGTACTACTGCAGTTACCTATATTACAACTATTACTACTTCAGCAAATACTTCTACTTTCACTACAATTACTTCCTTATACTGCAACTATTACTACTACTACAGCTACTTATACTAAAACCATTACTACCACTATCACTACTAATGCAGTTACTCATACTAAAACTTTTACTTCCACTGCAGCTACTTATACTACGACAAATACTACTGTTACTACTACTACAATCTCTAGCACTGCTACAATTACTACTACTACTGTTATCCATATGTGAGAGAACCGCACCTTCCATCACATTGTGTTGAGTAAACAGTCCTCTCTCGCACACTCATCCCTCCATCATCCAGTTCACTTGGAAAGATGGAGTGAGCCATCAGCAGACGAGTGAGATGGTGAGACAGAAAGTGAGAATGACTGGGGCTTTAAGTGACAATGTAAACATGAACTTGCAGAAGAAGAGGAGTGTGATGAAAGCTGAAGAGCTTTACAGAGCCTGATAACGGACAGCGTTAGCAGTGCAGGGCGATGTAGGGTTAACATGCACTTAACGCTTTAGATCTTTCTCTCTCTCTTTTTTTTTTTTTTGTGGAGAGGGTAAGTGGGTGATTGTAATTACATACTGGAGGGGGTTAGTGTTAGTGATTAATGATAAAAGCTCTTTACCCGAAGCTCTAGTAGGTCAGGTATTGCATGCGGTATTTATTGCTGAGTTTTAAGTGCCTTACGACACATTAAAGCCCAGAAGAAAGCGCAGAGGAAGTTCGAGCTGTGTCCCAAACACAAGTGTTGCGAGTTGTCTGCAGGAATCATTCTAGCAAGTCGTGTGCAGAGAGAACAGTTTAAAGAGCATGTGGTTTGGGGACAGTGGTAATAAATACTGCATCAGTTATACTGCAGGAGAGGCACATCGAAAAACACTTTGTGTTATCTGAGCCTGAGAACTCACCAACCAATTAGTGGTTATCAAGATAGCTCGGGTTTTTCAGCAGTACAGATCATAGCAAGATAAAAAAAAAAAGTTAGAAAGGAAAGAAAATTGTGGAAAACAAAGGAAGAAAGAAAAAGGAAAGAACAAAGTTAAATCAATAACAATAAAAAAAAAAACTAAAAGAAAGAAGAAATTATAGCAATTAAAATGATTTTAAGCAAAAATTGAAATAAAGATCGAATAGTACAAAGGGAGAAAAGGAAGGATAAGGGGAATAAAGGAAGGTGAAAAGCACTGAAGGAAGGAAGGAGAAAAGGAAGTATAGAAATGTATAAGTAAGAATGTAAGAACAAATAAAAAAGAAAACAAAAGGAACATACATGTAAAATTTGAAAGAAAACAAATGTAAGCAGCTAGAAAATTTTTTGTTTGTTTGAAAATGAAAGTTAATGTATCCGTTTAACAAAATTAGACAACCACAAACCAAAACGCATCTTTGTCTGAACCGACCCACAAACCCAAGTGTGAACAGACTTCGTGAAAAAACACTATATTCTGGACTCATCAGAGAACAAGGTGAAGAGGTGGGAGGAACAACAGTGTCGGAACATTGTACCGATTAATGCACTGTCTGAGGATTAAATGTCACACACACGTCTGATTTGTACAACAAGCAGTCACGCTCTGATGTGGTTTAATCCCATCTACTGTGACTCAGCTACACAAAGCGTTCAGACTTGCACTGAATTATGGGCAATAACAGGATTTCTTGGAAACGTTTATGCATCGGATCCAAGGTTAGATCTATGTTACATCATATACACACACACACACACACACACATTAATTTACAAACACTGACAGATACACTGCTTATGGAGCACTCTTTGATTATCTGCCAGGGGGGTATATTTTGTGGATGTGTGCTGGAGATGATAAAGGCATCAAGCTGTGCTCAGTTAGGTGTTAAATTTATTAACACTACAGTGCTAACAGGAGTCAGTGTTTAGCCAACAGCCATTGATTGGCGATGTTATAGGAGCGTGTGAATTCACACACACACAGACACACACACAGTTGAGTGTGTGCTGATTAATGGCTTCTGCCACTCACTGCCCTTGAAATGGAGATTTGGTCAAAGCAGGTACATTTAAATTTAAATTGAAAACCATGTAAAGCGACCTCGCCTTCAAACCTCGTCGTCTGTACCCTAAATGTTTTTCTTTTTCAACTTTTGTCCTTGTTTCCTTGTACTCACTTTGTTAAACTGATTAGAACAGCACACAAATTGCTGGCTTGCTTGCTTCATGCTTTGTCTTACCAACCATTCATCATTCATCTAGCTGGTACACGAAGCCATATAGCCATCGAGGGACCTGTGTCCTTATATTGTCCACATTGTGTGCATATGTAAAGCTAGTGTGTGATCTTAGACCCCATAATGTGTGCGTGCATGTGTCTTTATAAAATGCTAATATCCCCACTGAGCAACAAAGCCTTCATTACACTCTTCATACTTTCTTGTCTATTATCTAGTCACTTTGCAAGTACACAAAGCCAGAAATCCAGTGTGTGATCTGTGTCCTCATAAATTTCATTGTGGCTGTACATAACTGTGTGTGTGTGTGTGTGTGTGTGTGTGTGTGTGTGTGTGTTGTGGGTGTTTACATTTATGGCATATGTAAATGTATGACAATGACCAGATCTGGGTGAAGGGGGCCTTGCTCAAGGGGCCAATATTGGTAGCTTGGTGGTGCTGAAATTTGTACTAACGACTTTCTGATTAGAAATCAACATATTAACGACTGAGCTACTACCAAGGGTGTGCTTGTGTGACTCGACTATCCCCACAAAGCTACTGTGAGATCGGAATTATCATAATGTCCTATTTCCTATGAATATGCCCCCCATTTTTCTAACGTCACTTTCTTCACTATATTTTTCCTTGCTTATTATATTATATTATATATTTTAACGAGTACACTATGGTATACAGCACATAATCGTCTGTGCTAGCTAGTGTTTGTTTTTAAATCCCAAACTCATGTTTTTTTATGTTTACTTGACTACTGTTTTTTGGTAGTGTTAAAAGTTCGTTACACTTTCTGAAGCCTAAGGGACAGAGCTGTGGTGGGTTTCCTCTAGGCTTCGGTGTCTGCCTTAGTGACAACACGGGTTAAACATGACGCTTGTACTTGATACCTGACGCTTGTTTAATGGTGAATTGCCTTTTAGCATTAATCAACCAACAACAAAAACCTGTCAGAGTGTAATTACGGTCTCACACATGCAGAAGCGAGAGGATAGAGTGTGTTATTGTTCCGTGTCTAGAAACCATATGCTGATATATTCCCTTTACACTTAATTTGATTTCTTTACGGTTTTTAAACCACACACACAAAACCGCATTCGGGGTTGTCTCACTTTTTTAAGATGAATCCGGCAACCTGAGAATGTCTCCCTCTCTGTGTCTCTGTCTATCTGTTAATGTAATTTCATGCGTCAGGAAGCAGACATCATAAAATGGGGTTAACACCGATTACAGACGAGGTGTCACACACTCCTGTGGTTAAAACAAACAGCCCCTTTGTGTGGTTGTGTGTGTGTGTGTGTGTGTGTGTGTGTGTGTGTGTGTGTGTGTGTGTATTTGTATGTGATCATTATGTATATAAATCAGGTCTGTAATAATACGCCCATGTTTTACTAATATCCCTGTACACCCAGAATGTGATCTGAGTCCCTTTAATGTTATATTCTAATGAATGTGTGTTTGTCTGCAACGGTGGCCATTTTGTTTAGAAAAGATGTCTTTATGAAAACATGTCCAGTCGTACTTATAATGTCCACCTTTCCATATGTGTGTTTGTGTAAATGATCATTTTCTATACATATCAGGCCTCTATAATAGTATACTATGTACCCATATTGTACTAATATACTCACAAATCTTTGTGTGATCTGTGTTCTAAGATTTTTTACATTTCCACATGTCTGCATATAATCAGTTGTTTTGTATGAATGTGTATTTGTATTAATAAAATTGTGTGTCTATGATGTACTAATGTCCTCACAAAACAGGTGTTTGAACTGCGTTCCCATAATCTCATAATTCTGGTAATGTGTGTATATTCTTTTTTTTTTTTTTTTTTTTTTTGTAGGTGTCTTGTGTATATGATATGTTGGTGTCTGTGTGTTTGTGCTTGCCCACCCATGATGTATTAATGTCCCCACAAAGCTAGTGTGTGATCCAGTTTTATTAATGTAATATTTCTAGAAATGTGTGTATGTGAGGTTCATGATTCTGAGAAATGTAATTACTTGTGTAGTTAGCCAGGTAAGGTTTGGCTAATTCATTCCAAGCTACAAAATTGTTTGTATTTGGACAAGCACAGTGGCAAAACATTTTAAAATTTTTGTCACAATTTTAGTAAGTAACTAAGTAAAGGCTCCATTTGTTAATATAGAAGCTACTAGCTATATAAAAAGTTATTTATTAGACCGAGCACATTATAGCTAACAATTTTAATAAAAAAATAAATGCAATCACTTGCACTTGTTTGTAATCTGCAGCATAAAATAATGCTAAAAAAATAAAAAAAAACAGGCATTAATGTAGCATCTGTACTGTGTGTATGGGTCAGCGTTGTGCACGAGAAGTGGTTAAAATGTAGAGCAGCAGACAGACTGATAAACGGTGAGCAGGGGGTGATTTATATTGGCGAGTGTGTGAGGGAATGTTTGGAGAGGCTCAGAAGGCCGTTAACACTCTGACCTCTGATACGGCAAGCAAACGCAGGAATTCTGGAGGGAAGGGGAAAAAAAAGAGAGATGATGATGAGTCGCATGCACCGCCGCCGCGATCTGTTCTTTTCGTTTAGGGGCAGCTGTGCAGCCCTTCTCCCATCCCTCACTGCCCTAACTCCATCCACTCCCTCCACACACACCCCATGTTCCTTCGCTTTACAGCTTCTCTCTAGTTCTAATTAACGGCATCTTAATCGCGTGTTAAATCCCGTCGCCTGGTGTTTATTGACTGTTTGCAGTGTTGTAAAGTTGTGTGAGGGAGCTCATAAACTTGAGTGTGTTAATGCGGATTTAAAGTGGTGTGTGAAGTGTGTGTGTGTGTGTGTGTGCTCTCACATGTTAAGCCCTGTAGACTGAGCTTTGGGCACCTGCCTAATGGTAAGATGTCACATACTTGTATCATGAAGTATCTGAGCCTTTTTTTTATTAAATGCAAGCTAGAATTCAGCTACACGATAACATTTCAGCAAAGTCTCTGTTTTATTGATTTATTTGATGTATTATGCTTCTAATATATACCCTGATAAGAGTAACGTCCTCAGTTCTCAGTGAAGAAACAGCTGCTTGTTAGACACAGTTGTTTAGGCGAGTTTTCTCAGTTATTTTACCTCATGCACTCATGAGAAGTTAAGCGGCTTAATGGTCATGTGATATGAGAACATATGGAAAATGTAATAAAATAAACTAATTTTACGTTTTAAACTGAAATGAACTTTTTGTCATTTCAAACTACATAAAAATGTACAATGGTCACAATGAGCTGTTTTAGAATAACTGGCAGCAGTTTCTTAACTGAGGTCAAATATTGTGGGTGTGGTTTCTAATCATGGGTTTTTTTTTTTTTTTACATTCTCTCACCATACTGTATCTGTTACAACCACAAGTTAATTTTTTATTTACATTATATTCATATCATTAACATTTCAAAATATGTAATTTCTTTCTTTCTTTCTTTCTTTCATTCTGTCTGTCTGTCTCGCTGTCTGTCAGTCAAAATATATTATTTCATTTATATCTGAGAAACTTTCCAATTATGAAAAAATCTTACAATGAATGAGCTCTATGTAAATATTTTACGCTGCATCCAGAAAGTATTCACAGCGCTTCACTTTTTTTTCACAATTTATGTTACAGCCTTATTCCAAAATCGATTAAACTCATTATTTTCCACAAAATTCTACAAGCAATACCCCATAATAACATTGTAAAATAAATCTGTTGGAAATCTTTGCATATGAACATAATACATTGTGAAAAAGTGGAGCACTGTGAATTCTTTCTGGATGCATCTGTTTATAATTCATTTAACAGTTATATTATAGCACCTATTAATAGCCATGATGTTTACACATACCCAGTGGTAAAAGGAAATGATAGGAAGAGGTAGCACAGTGGACATGTTGTTTGACTTCAGTTCAAATCGCAGCTCCACCAAGCTGCCACTGCTGGCTCCTTGAGCAAGGCCTTCAACCTGCAACTGCTCAGTTGCATAAATGAGATAAATGTACGACAAAAAGGGCATCTGCCAAATGCCTAAATCAGGGGTCTTCAAAGTTTTTCAGGTCAAGGATTCTTAGGCGATAGAGACATGGGGCAGGGACCCCTGATACAAAATGTGTCAAAGATAGTCAGTGATATTAATAAAAGCCAATCATATTATGCTAGTTATATTATGTTAAGTCAATTAGAACTATGTTGTTGTTGTACATGCATCATTGTCTGTATATTTTCATATATTTCCAAATCTTTCAAAAAGATTTATGCATCATAACATAAACATATATTTTGCAATTAAAATCACAATTTATTTAGTTGTTCACAGTAGTTTTTTATTTTGATAGATTTGCAGTTTCATTAAATTTCCTATCATATGGACTATTATACATTTACATGAACTTCAGCTTTAATTTGAAAAGAACTTAATATTCAATTTCCTATCAGGTGGACTATTATACATTTACATGAACATCAGTTTTAGGTTTAATAGAATTTAATGTAAAAATAAGAATATTTGTAAAATTAAATATTTTATCTTTGATGTTTTTACTAGTTTTTTATAAAAAAAAATAAATAAAAAAAACATTGTTTAGCAGACCCCCTGCAGTACCGCCACAGACCCACAGTTGAAAACCCATGCCCTATATATATAATTTGTATATATACTATATATATAATTAAAGTGTGGTTTAAAGCTAAAAAGAAAAATGTTTTACTTCTTTCTCTTTTCTTTATTTCATAAGTTATATTTCTCCTTTTATAGTTTTGCTCTTTCTTTCTTTCTTTCTTTCTGTCTTTCTGTCTGTCTGTCTGTCTGTCTGTCTGTCTGTCAAGTCAAGTCAAGCTTAGTTTGGGTGACCTTTTTGCAGAAAAATGGCTCATCATCCCAATGCTGCATTTGGGACTTTGAGCTGGAAATTCTACATTAATTTTCTACATTCACCATTTCCTCCATAGTGTTGGTTAATGCACAGTATTTTAGGATTCATAGAAAACAGACTAATGTTCACGCTTTTGTCTGGCATACAGCACTGTACAGTTAGAAGATTGTTGCTGTGTAGAGTAGAAAATGTTGATCGAACTGATTGTTGCTGTGGGAATCTGAGCATGTAATTGCCACTTCCTGTCTGTAATGTATTGAGTGCAAAAGCGGAGGAGTGTAAAACGCTGTCTGACTGCACATAGTGTCCAGTTACTGTAAACGCTTACCTGTGGGACACACACACACACACACACACACACACACACACACACACACACACATCCTTCAATCGTGTACAGTGACCTCTCGGTGTGTGATTATTTATGTTCGTTTATCTGTCTTGCTATGTCGCTGTCTTCCACTGTAAGCTAAGTTTACACAGAGCATCTGTTCAATAATCCAAATGGCAGATTTTTTTACCTGCTGATGGAATTTAAGGTCACAAAAATTATTCCCAACGGAGGGGGAAAAACACAATGTTAAGGAAGTCATAAATCACACACACACACACACACACACACACACACAGACACACACACACACACACACACACACACACACACACGCAGAAGAACAGTATGGTTCATTTACTGAGAAAAAGAGACAGGGAGACTGCGCCAGACTTTTCTTCATCTCCATGATTTAAACGTAAAAACTATACATTTAGTCCCAATTTTCTCATTTATTCATTTATATAAATAAGTTTTGCTGATTTATTAACTTTATATTTTTCAAGTAATCAAATATATAATACAATTTATATAAAATTTAGAATAAGTGATTTGTAAATTTGGGATGAAATCTATTTGTTTTATTTATTTATTTTTCTTATATATTTTTGCTACTTCTTTACTGGACATCTCTGTTCTTTCTTTCTTTCTTTCTTTCTTTCTTTCTTTCTTTCTTTCTTTCTGTTTTTTGTACTTTCTTTCTTTTTGCACTTTCTTAATGTTTCTCTCTCGTCTCTAAATATAGTGTTTAATTTATTATTAATTAATTATCAGCTATTTTATACTTATTTTATTGACCTTTTCTTAAATTTTTTTGCTCTTTCTCTCTCTCTCTCTCTCTCTCTCTCTCTCTCTCTCTCTCTTTCTCCTGCCAGCTTACCTACAGGTTAGAGTAGTGAATCTGGTATGTTGCTTGCAGTTACCCCCTGCAGCTTGCTGCTCCATTTTGAATGTATGATGTATAAGTCATTGAGTGATTGTGATATGTGAGAGAGTCAGATAGGGACATTTGCATGTTCAATTCTATGCAGGATAAATGTCATAAGGATTCCCCCTCAGCCCTCGGGGATCAGTGTCTCACACATACACACACTGCCATACAGAAAGATTACATTGTGCGAGGTGGAAAGCTGTGGGTGGAACGCGTGAGAGTGTGTGTGTATGTAAGAGCAAGAAACCCTGAATACACCATACACTCCAAGAGGAGGAAAGGTCTGACCCTCAGATAAAACGCTGTATGCATGCAAATCACACCTGTGCTATCATGCTTAGTGGGCGGGGCTTTGACCCAGCGGCCACGTGGCGGTGCAACGTGGGCGTGTAATCACTCTAATCACTTCCTGCATTTGCATGAGTAATAAACTGAGACTTGATGAGACTCTATCAACCTGTTAGCCTGGGGCTGTAATCAGAGCACACTCATTACAGGTCTTATTCAACCTGCAGGAGCCAGATATTCTGACACACCCCTGATGTGTGTACAGACCAGACCTTTACAGTTTCATACCGTTTTCATGATTTCTGAATGATTTAAATATGAATGCCAGATTTTATATGTAATCTATGTTGAAAGTTAAACCCATATATGATTTTACTACCAGATTTGATAAACAAGACTTATATAACAGTAGCTACGTTAGCTCACGTTTGTTTAGCCTTCAGGCTGCGCTGGTTGCTCCCAAAATCAGTTTTTTTTTTTTTTGTTCATGTGAATTTTATTTCTGCTATGGTTTTAGCAAGACAGGGAAATTAAGTTATACATTATATATCTTATATTCAATTATAAGGGACACTATGGTTCCAGTTTCCATATGTCAGTAAAGGTATGATGAGCTGCTTTTCCATATTAAATGGTAGCATGAAAAAGGCAGGTAATTGATAATAAAGCCTGATTTATTCTTCCACCGAATGCATTTTGGAGGCTTCAGAAAGGCTCTTCAGATAGGAAGGCTGTTAAAAGTCGCTCGTAAAAAAACGAAGCATTCACATTTTGCCCGCCCACATCAACTGCGTTTGGCTGGTGTCGATATGTGAATAAACATACGGCGAAAAACGTTTCAGCAGTGGACGATTTTGCGTTACATTTGTAATTTTGATTAGTTACAGGTAGAAAAAGCATTTATGTCGAATTAAATTCAGTTTCTAAAGCAACAATTAGGTAACATTTAAGCGTGGACAGTGAACCTGCGATGTACAGAACAATTTCTGTTGTAAGATGTAATTTATAGACTGAGAAAGAAAAAAAGGAGATTTTTAGAGTGGATAGCAGTCGATAGCCAGGTAATATGGAATATCGCAGATGTTGCAAATGAGAAATGCGTGCATACCACAGTGAACCCGTGTGCCATTGCAAAGACCAAGTAAAAAATATTTATCTTTTTTTTAATGTCTAAACCTTTGGAGCTAATTTAATGCCTTTCCCAATAGGTTGACATTTTTTACCAAGACTTGGCAACCTGGACTTTGAAAGTAAGCAAAACTTCTGAGTTTGTCATTGAAAAATCTCAGTTGTCTTATTGAAAAGGCAATCATTAAACGTGCAGTTTTCACCGATCATACCTTGTTGACACTTTGTCTTTCCTCACACCTGTGTGGAGAGAAAGAAAGAGAAAGGGAGGTGTGTGAGCGAGCCGGATCTGAAATTCCACGGCTCCCTCCTATCGGCTCCCTCCCTCCCTCCATCAGTGTGATTTCACAGCTTGTTGAGCCGAGCGCTCTGGAATGTCCTGTCTCTGATGAGCGGCTCGTTTGAAGCCGAGCTCGTGCGCTGCAGCTGCACTGACCCTTCGCAGACGTAAAGTTCACTTACAGCACGTGCAACTAACTCTGCCCACTCGCTACAAAACACGCCATAGATTTAGGGCGCTGTCCAAAATTCACAAATCTGGCATGCAGTAGGGTTATTACTAGAGCATTTTAAGACCTCGTCTTGATTTCATGTCCAGTTAGGGTCCATACTAGAATATTCACCAGGTTAAGGTTCTGTTTAAAATGTATTTTCAGATAGTGAGATATTAATCTCAATTTACAAATGTTTGTATTCGAGTGAAAGTTGTTCGAAGGCCCTGTTTCAAATGCTAAAAATCATATGAGTTTTTTAGTCTTTTGTTTTTGTGAACCAGCCATGTTAAGGGCCTGTCCTAATTTACATTCACTTACTTTTCATATTAGAGGGATTTTTTTGAGGCCCTGTTCCAAATAAAAAAAAAAATAAAATAAAAACAATTTGAATAAGTACTACTAAGACTTCCCTATGGAGACTGTTGTATGTTCGAGCACCAACAGCTTTATTTCCAAAGGCTGTGTATTACCCATAATGCACTGTAAGCATGTGGGATCGTAGCTGCAACATTGGATATGTAATTAAAACAGCATTTTCTCTGACATGAAGGTAGAGGTGATAGAGCCGTCATCAGGCTTTAGTAGTGTGTGCTGCTTTCTCAGGAGATGCAAGATTGTTACCTGCGTTAGCCTCATTTCCTGGTGACAGTAATTAATACATAATAAGTAATTAACATATAAAGCTCTAAGGTAAAATCCCTCCAAAAAACAAACATTTTCTTTTATATTTTCGATGGATTTTAGATGACAGATTCAGCTTTGTGTACAGTTGCCCAGGAGAACTGCGGACACTGTGACATCATCAGTTGTGTTAGGTTTCCTCTGATGCAGCCAACGTTGTGTAATAAGAAAAACGAAGATGTGATTTTCCATTCAGCCTGTGGTTTGGACAGTATCACCGCCCAGAATGTGCTGGGAAAAGACCCGCTTCTCTGTGTGTGTGTGTGTATGAGTCAGTAAGAGAGAGCGAGAAAAGGAGAGAGAGATTGTGTGTGTGTGTGTGTGCGCGCACGCTCACCTGCAGAGTGTTTAATTGCGTTGCAGCCCGTAAGTCTGTTTATAGCCTTGCCAAAGATGCTGAGTGTCACCGGTGCTTAATGGAAGACTAAATGGGCTGTGTCCTAATAACGATGAGGTGGCAAGCAAAACAAATGATGGACTTGGCGATCAAAGGGCAGCAGGGAGCCGACACTGATTCTCTTGGATTGGGACGGAGCCTCACAGTGGTGGGAAACTCTGCTGGATCATGAGGGAAAAAACAGACACACACACACACAGGGCTTGTGCTCTATCCAAACAGCAAGTGATCAGGTTGAATAATATGGACGACACACACACAGCATTCTAGATTATTTTAAATGTCGAGCATTATTAAATTCATTCCCTCGTTCATCCCAGTTTCTACTGAGCGGTGGGAAAATCCCAGACATTCAAACCTATGGCTCTGTCCCAAATGCTACTGCTTGATAGAACAGTTCCTCAATAAGATTCTCACTAACAAGACTTTTGAAAGAGCATCTGGTTTGAAACAATGTTCACTGAGCTCATGACCACCTGCACCTTTATGTATAATACATGAACATTAAAGGACACGGCCTTTCAAGTGCACTAGCTAGACAGTATTTTTAGAGGACAAAGTAGTTAGTATAAGTAAATGTTTACTATAACACTAGTTTGAGGTAAAACTGTTTACTATAACACTAG
>JAAIIK010000029.1:46060-57162 GCA_014706435.1 Silurus glanis | reverse complement strand
GTTTACTATAACACTAGTTTGAGTTAAAACTGTTTACTATAACACTAATTTGAGGTCAAACTGTTTACTATAAAACTAGTTTGAGGTAAAACTGTTTACTATAACACTAATTTGAGGTAAAACTGTTTACTATAAAACTAGTTTGAGGTAAAACTGTTTACTATAACACTAATTTGAGGTAAAACTGTTTACTATAACACTAGTTTGTGGTAAAAAAAAATTACAATAATGGTAGTTTGTGAAAAAATGTTTACTGAAAAGCTAATTTGAGGTAAAACTGTACTATAACACTTGTTTGAGGTAAAACTGTTTACCGCTACCTTGTGGTAAAAAATTTCATTGCTAGTTTAAGGTAAAACTGATTGCTTTAAGGCTAGTTTGTGGTAACCGTTTTTACTATAACGCTTGTTTGGTAAAACTGTTCAGTATTGTACAAGTTTGCATTTAGTGTGTTTACTGTCTGCTGACTTGGGGGTATAAAATTTAACCACAGTGGTTTGTAGGAATTCAGAAAGAGATATTGCTCAGTAGTGGTTAGAAAAGTTCTGGTCTCACACACACTTTTTGTTGTTGTTTTTGTACATGTATGCGTGTCAGATGAAGTATCCATTTTGAAGGGTTCCATGTTCCTCTGGGAGGAATCGCCACTGTTTAGCCAAGACGAGGGTGCAATCAGGGAGGCCATTAAAGCACATGAGAAAAATGAGGCGTCTCTGTCCTCTGACACACTCACTCCGTCCTTCTTCCAGCACAGCCTTTTAGTGCGCTCTCGCATATTTACATATTCAGCCTGATGTCACATTCCCCATCCGTCCTGCACCCCCACCACCACCCACACCCACCCCCCGCTGGCCTTTGAACTCAGCGGCAAGGTGATGAATGAAATCCGGGCTAGTGTCTTTAGCCTGGAAACATCCATTCTGCAGCTTAATGTGCGTGTGCTGAGAGGTAGTGTGTGTTATCTGCGTTAGCGCCATTTAGCGTCTCAGCTAACTCGTCTGATGTCTCTGTGACTGAGACGAACCACTTCCAGGTTGTCGCTCTAAAATAAACACGGTTCTGAGGGCCGATGTCTCAGCCATCCTCACTCCATCTCATTAGAAAAAATAACGATGCGGCTGACGACAATTAGGAAAGATAACGGCGTGTTTATCTTACGCTGATGGATGCCGATTGTGTCCTCCTGTCTTTCTTTCTTTTTTTTTCTCTTTTTCTTTCTTTTCCTGAGGCCTGCAGCTTATCTGCATTTGTAGAAGCTGATTATTTACCCAGAAACTCTAATCGCACACACACATCTGTAATCAGTGCTTTAATGGCACTTTATTAGTCATGATAGAGAGAGAGAGAGAGAGAGAGAGAGAGATTTTCCCAGCATGCCTTGAGCTGAAAGTTTGTACATGTCTGGTCTCCGTATTCAGAAAAAACACATTCTGGAAATGATTATAAAGGCTAGCTGAAGAAAAGCAATCGCTACAGCAAGTTGAGTGATTATGGCAGGTACAGGTTGTGTCTCAAATAGTTGCAATTTAATACCCAAATTGTGTGCTAGAACTTGTATAAAATGTGCAACGCAACAACTTTTAAGCACAGCATACCAGGACTACACAGTGAATTATGGGTACACAGACAGTTAATCAATCACACACTCTAACATAACCACGATCTCTCTCGGTAGGACAAATTTGGTGCCATTTGGCTTGATTTGGTGTTGGGACAATTCGCAAAAGACACTAACTGTACATGAATTACTGTTAGGGACGGAGCCCTAAATTGGTTTCCGTTCTAGTAAGAATACGACTAAACATAGATTCTGTTATTTGAGCTGAAGCTTGCAAATTGCCAACATTCCATCAAAACCACTGACTAATCATGATTCCTAAGATAGCTCTTGTTCTAGTAAGAATGCTAACTAGGCATAATTTCTTACGTTATGGGAGAACCCTGATAATAAATCATAGCTGCTCTGATTTTCTGTTTTTTTTTTCCCCCTGCCGTATTGAAAAATTCTTTGCTAAAAAGCTCCTCCTTTTCTGACCTACACACTCTTCTCATCAATCACAAACAAAATTCAATTTAAGTGTGATTTAGAACAGATCCTGGGAATGCACACACACACTGTAACTGGACCGCATGTTCCTGTGTAGATAAGCTCTCATTATTTACACAGATCTTACAGAAAGATAAGGTTAAGTCCATGCATTTGGTGTGTGTGTGTGTATGTGTGTGTGTGTGTGTGTGTGTGTGTGGGTGTGTGTGTGTGTGTGTGTAAAAAACCATTGGCCCTATGTAAGTGTTTCTGAATGTAGCTATAACTTTCTTGTGGTGTTCTATGTTCTATCATGCAGTGACACTTTCTTTATCTGTATCTGTTTAATGCTTCTAGTGTCTATATTAGGATTTAAACCACAGTGGTCATGACCTTAACCAGAACTTTTTTAAACTATATTAACTTTTACTATAGTTTTTTGTAGTAGCTTGTGAAATTTTCTAGCGAATTATTGCCCAACTGTATTTCCCAATATGTATATATATATAGTAGTCTAATATAAACCACCACGACCCCAAACAGGCAGTTACTCAGGATGAATCAAAATGAAGAAACAAACATTGTCTTTGTTTTTGTTCATTTGTGCACCATATGAGATCGTGAGTTTGTGCACAATTTTTTTTGCTTGATATATTTGATTATCTAGTACCTCTGGGTTTGTAGGGTGGTGACATCCCAAATTGTGTGGTGTAGTGTAGCATTCCTTGTTGAACATCAGCCATTCTTAGTTTTTTATTATTACTTCGCATTACATACAAAGTTGTTAAATATAGAAATACAAAATATATGAAATAAGTTCCATCTAAAGAATATTTAAGCATAGCCTGTTTGTGTTAATCAGTACCTTAAGGCAAGTCACTTTAACCAATCAGATTGCACTCTGTTCAGAGTAGGGTGCACTAGTTTTGCGAGAGATTTGCCTTTTCGTAGACATGTCCGAAGGCCTAGTGGAGAATATCCAGTACACTCATGTAATCCCACAATGCATCAGGGTGGTGTCCATACAAGTTACCTTTAAAAGGAACAGAGTCCCGATAATGTAGTTTGGCATTCATAGGGAATAGCGTGTCAAGCACCATTTTAGACACAGGCAAGATGTTGGGACATTTTGGCTGTGTTTAATATTTACATTTAAAGAGACAGTAAGAGATTGCAGGTCAGTTTTGGTCAATCTGTCTCTGTCTGTCCATTTGTCTGTCTTGTTTGTAGTGTGTGTGTGCGTGTACATGTTTTAGGACTTGAAGCGTATGTACTGGTAGGTGAGACAGTCTCACCCACATCTGTGTGTGTGTGTGTGTTGGGAGGCTCAGTGTGTTGTTAGATTTATGTTCTGCTGCACATCTGGTCCTCATTGGCAGCGTTAGAGCATCAAGTTGCAGCCAGGTGGATCTGAACACATACACACACACTCAGTTCAAGCCTACCGATTTTATAAGCATGAGAGCTATATATTTTTTTAATCTCTCTGCACCCTGTCTGTCTGTATATCCATCCATCCTTCTCTATCCATCCATCTGTCTGTCAGTATATCTATCCATCTGTCCTTCAGTCTATCTTTAATTTGTCTTGTGGCGCTGCTGCTGCTGCTGTTTGAGAGATGGCTGATGGAGTTGTATCTCACCCGTCTTCTCTATCTGCAGGCGGCTCTGAGTGCCTTGAAGCAGCTTTCAGAACAGGGACTCGACCCGGTGGATGGAGGGGTCAAGGTGGAGAATGGATCCTGTGAAATGTAAGTGTGTCTCTCACCAGTTTTGCCAGTATAGCGACTTTGGTCTTTGGGATCAATTGTGATCAGTGATTTGGTTGTAATTAACAAATCTAGTGTTATTCACTGATTACCATTGTTCACAACTACTAATCACTATTTACTCTTGATCCCAATAACCAATCACTGAGCACTATTAGTAATAACTACCAATAACTACTCACCATTGCTCCCAATGACCAAGCGCTAAACACCATTGTTCCCAACTTCCAATCAGTGATCACCATCGATCCTAAGGAGTAATCCCTGAGCACCATTGGTAATAATGATCAATCACTGATCACCATTGCTCCCAATGATCAATTGCTGTTTACTAGTGTTCCCACTGGCCAATCACTGATCACCATTATTTCTATTGACTAATCACTGACCTCGATTGTTTACCAATGACCAATAACATGGTATATTTTATAACTAATCATCCATACCACACAAATATTTTGCTTAGAAATTATTGCATCCACAGACCCCCACCCCCTATAATTCTCTCTCCCTTTATCCGATCTCTCTTTCCCACTTTTTTTCTCACACACACACACACACACACACACACACACACACACACATTTCTAACCTCATTCCAACTTCATTCCCATTGAGGGCCAATTTCACTGCATGGGCTGCATCCCCATAAAGGCTCAGAGCCATGCTTTGTTTTCTGTAAAGATGAAGGCTGTGTCTCTAATCAGGGATCTTTCAACTGTAAAGACCACACCTTCAGTCAAGGTTGTTTCTCCTATGAGGGCAGTATCCATATTAAGAGCTATGCCCCAAACTAGCTCTGTCCTCGTTCCAGACAGTCACCCTTCAATCAGGGCTGCGTCCTCTAATCCTAGACACTGTCCATCAGCGTTAGCACTAAAACACACTGGAATAAAAACTAATCCTAAGCCTCATCTTATTTTAATTGACCCTCTTGTGACTGCTTAGCAACAGTTTCTACCGGCCATTTGTTCAGCACTTAGCATGCACTCTTTTGCACCATTTGGATGTAGTTTTCATTTGTGGCTCCAAATGTGGTCAAGTGAAGTTTTAATATTTTAACTTATCACTAATATGAGTTGAAAGCAGCAAATGAATTAAAGTACAATAGCATCCAATGGAAAATCTCTCTTGTAAGCAAACGGTAAATCAATAAATAAATCGATCCGCTCTTATCCTAAAGTTGACCATTTTCCCATAACGGCAAGTCTCAAACCATTTGCTGATCAATAAATTGTTTTAATTGTATGAATAAGTGCAGTACTTTTTATCCATTTATAATTACACACTTATGAATGCGGTTAGTTCTTGTTAGAACAGTTTTACAGTTCAATTCTATTTCTGTCACAAATCACTGACACTGGATATCCCTTCCAAAAAAAAAAGTCTCTCTTCAGAAAGCAATTATATTACTTGCTGTCAGATCCACTCTGTAACAGCGTTACTGGTATATGAAGTTAATTAACTCATTTTGACCAATCAGAATCCAGTATTCAGCAGCATTGTGATGTAATGTTAAGACCTGACTGAAAAATGGTATTGAATTGCAGCATAACTCAGTGACTCCACCTTCATTTTAGATGATTGCTCACAGATGACAGAAGCTACAGTGTATCCGTAAAGTATTCACAGCACTTCACTTTTTCCACATTTTGTTATGTTACAGCCTTATTCCAAAGAGGATTAAATTCATTATTTTCCTCCAAATTCTACAAACAATACCCAATAATAACAATGTGAAAGTAGTTTAATGTGAAAGTAGTCCCCTTTACAGCCTTTGCCATGACACTCAAAATTGAGCTCAGGTGCATCCTGTTTCCACTGATCATCTTAGAGATGTTTCTACAACTTGATTGAAGTCCACCTTTGGTAAATTCAGTTGATTGGACATGATTGGAAGGCACACACCTGTCTATACAAGGTCCCACAGTTACCAGTGCATGTTAGAGCACAAACCAAACCAAGAGGTCCGAGGAATTGTCTGTAGACCACCGAGACAGGATTATATTGAGGCACAGAAACATTTTTGCATTGAAGGTCCAAATGAGCACAGTGGCCTCCATCATCCATTAATAGAAAAAGTTAGGAACCACCAAGACTCTTCCAAACTCAACTATCGGGAAAGAAGGGCTTTAGTCCTGACCAAGAACCCGATTGTCACTCTGAAAGAGCTTGAGCGTTTATCTATGGAGAGAGGAGAACCTTCCAGAAGAACAAGCATCTCTGCAGCATTCCACCAATCAGGCCTGTATGGTAGAGTGACCAGACGGAAGATACTCCTCAGTAAAAGGCACATGACAGTCCGCCTGGAGTTTGCCAAAAAGCACCCGATTTTTGGTGGCCCGAATGCCTAGCTTTATGTCTAGAGGAAACCAAGCACCGCTCATCACTTGTCCAATTCCATCAGTACAGTGAAGCATGGTGGTGGCAGCATCATGCTGTGGGGATGTTTTTCAGTGGCAGGAACTAGTAGACTAGTCAGGATGGACTGAAAGATGAATGCAGCAATGTACAGAGTACATCCTTGTACATCCTTGATGAAAACCTGCTCCAGAGCGCTCTGGACCTCAGACTGGGGTGACGGTTCATCTTCCAACAGAACAACGACACTAAGCACACAGCCAAGATAACAAAGGAGTGGCTATGGGACGACTCTGTGAATGTCCTCAAGTGGCCCAGCCAGAGCCCAGACTTGAAACCCGATTGTACATCTTTATAGAGATCTGAAAATAGCTGTGCGCCGACGCTCCCCATCCAACCTAAGAGGTTCTGCAAATAAGAATGGGAGAAACTGCCCAAAAATGGCAAGCTTGTAGCACCATACTCCAAAAGACCTGATGTGCTTCAACAAAGTATTGAGCAAAGGCTGTGAATACTTATGTACATGTGATTTTTTTCATTGATTATTTTTAATAAATTTGCAAAGATTTCAAACACACTTCTTTCACGTTGTTATTATGGGGTATTGTTTGTTGAATTGTGAGAAAAATAATGAATTTAATCCACTTCGGAGTAAAGCTGTAACATAAAGTGTGGAAAAAGAGAAGCGCTGTGAAAACTTTCCGGCTGCACTGTACCTCATGTTGGTGGAGTCATCACTAAAGAACGATGTGTGTGTTTGTGTGTTTTACAGACCAATGAAGCATCCAGACGCGAAACAGTCTAACTCAGGCTCTCAGGACTGCGCAGATCCGAACGCTGTCGCGTAGAAACCGATTCTCAGCGAACGCCGCCGGATCCCTTCGGAACGTCGAAACGCACCAGGGTGGATGTGTCTCAACAACACGGCGTAGAACAACACACACTCGCTCTCAGTCTATGTGAAGACAACACTATCTTAACCTTTAGTTATTATGGAAAAATAATTAACTCGCTAATAATTGTTTAAAAAAAAACGAAAAAAAGAAAGAAAATCATTTGGGGGGGAAAAAAAAAGAAGAACTAACGTTATAATGAGTTAATGCATGGTACTGTGTTGACTTTCAGGGAAATTTAAGTATTTCACCGTTCCCTGATCGATAGATGTTTTATTTTAATTTAATTATTTAGTCTCTTATGGATAAAGCAGGTGTGTATCATGCCATGGAATTAAATGAAGCGTAAAGAAAGTTCTGTAAGGGGTGTGTGGGGGGGGGGAGGGGTGATTACGTACCTTATATTATTTTCTTAATAGCAGTGCTTGAGTGTGTGAAGATTAACAGACGATGGCAGTGCTGTAAAAGTTGTAGTTGTTGTCTTCATATATAATCACCCAGCTTAGCGTGTATGCTGATGTTCATGTATCTGTACGGATATGTACAAATATCACGCGAAGGAGAAATAAAAAGAAAAAATAAACCAAACAAGTGAACAAATTCAAAGCCAGAGACAGAATTAGCTGAGAGGTCCATGGGGATGTGTTCTGTGTTATTGTAAATAAAGCAAGTCCACTAGATTCACCTAAACTCAGTGTTTCATGAGCAATGCGATTTTATACAACATTTGTTATCTCCGCCTTTGCATTCTAAACTCCACCCCTTTGTTCTGATCTTTTTTTTTGTCCATTAACCACGCCCCCTGTCTAACCTTCCGACTATTTTGAATCTATTTTTGTTTGTCATCTGCTTTTTAACGATATAACTGGCCACACCATAACACCGCCCACACCATAACTCCAACCCACACCATTACCCCGCCCACATCCTAACCCCACCCACTCTTCATCGTATAAAAATTGCGTCCTGTGCAAGATCTAAGGTGGATTTGCTAAAAGTGTAACAATGTAACGGTCGTCCCGTGCTAATTCTGTTTCTGCTGGGGTTTTTTTTCTCCCAGCACACCTTCACCCTAAACGCTGTGTGTTGTATCGACGTAATGCATCAACTGAGTGCTTTTAATAACTGCATTGTGGAGAAGGTTAGCAAAGAGAGCCTGCATTAGCTTCTCCTTCCAAACAGCTCGATTACTTGAAGTTTTCCTCTCTGTGTTTCAATTTTAAGTTAAAAGATATGCAGTAAAATCACATCAGTTTGTGTTGAAACGATGCGTGTGTGTTTTTATTCGCTTTTTATCGTCCTCGTATACGCAAATTACGATTGCGCCTGAAGCATTGGACACAATTTGCTTCGAGACGCAAAGAACATACGGTATATGACTACAAATTTTGAACTTCTAATTGAAAAAAACTGAATTCTGTGGCAAATAAAATAACCTGGTTTCGTTTACACTTCGCAAATTTGACACAATTTTCAATTGTCAATTTTTTTACACAAACTTCAAGGGGGGGGCTTAATAGCGCTTAACACTAATTGACTGAGATTGTGAGATTTTCGAATTTTGGATGCGTTTCTCTATATCGTTTTATTTAGTGTTCATAATTTGCAGTTGAAATGACTTACTACTGTCCTCAATTAGTTAATATATTAGTTTACATTGACTTTTTAAGGTTTGGGAAATCTGTATTTTGGTATTCCGTGAATAAACTGCTTAAAAAACAGCTCCTGGAAGTAACGAGTCGTAGAATTTCCACCACAAAGTGCAAACACTATAATTATACAGAGAAACTTTCTCCAAACCTCGCTCAAGTTTCTACATCTTAGAGCAGTCGAGCCAAGTCTCGCTAGCCAATGAGAGTAAAGTGCTGTTAAGCCCTGCCCTCCATGAAAAGTTTATACCGGAACGGCAAACGTAAACTTGCGGATTGTAAACGAAAGCTCTGCCAGTGAATTTATAAACCATGATCAGCAGAAAGGAAACCAAGAATTCTGTTTATTTATAGGCTGTCACATTTTTGTCACAGAGTTCACTGTTTTTATCTTCCGAGTGCTTCTTTCTCCCTAAAATGTTGTTCTTGAAAAGTTTCAGGTCTTTCGGCAAAGGGAATCTTTTTAGGCACATCCAGACCAAGCGTCCAAGCTCAGAGGGTGATCCCTTTATTACAGTTTATTACAATTATTAATACAGACAAAAAAATAAATAAATTATTAATTGAGAAAAACGAATAATAGCTTTTTAGTAAATCGTTTAAAAAATAGAAACAAATAAAAAGTCCGACATCAAGAAATTGATATTATGTGGACACTCCCTTCTCTTTGTACAAAATTGTAACATCATGACCTTCATTTGCATATTTGGAACATGATTGGCTGTTATCATTTATAATGCAATAAGTCAGGAGTTTATTGAATATCACACTGATTCCATTTCAGGAAGTTCAGCAGAAAAATCGGGAAAAATGTTGTGTAAACCGTTACTGTAAAGGGAGATTTAAGGTACGTTTTAGCGATCAGTAAACTATAAAATAATAACAAAACAATATTTAGTGAAATGAAGTAGTTTAATTATTGCTATGTACAGATTTAATAAAACAAACAATAATTACAGCGGAGGAAATCAGTTGAGGGAAAACTAATACAAGCTTTCTAGGGAATCGTTTGAAAAATAGAAAATGAAACAAAAAAAGTTTGACAGAAATATTTTTTGTTCGATATTTTCAATATTGTAACAATACAAGTACTGGGAAATCAGTGGCTTAAATTTGAACCCTCTGTTGACTTCAGGCAAACCGTCTGTATACGTTTCGTTCATTCATTTTTTGCTTCGTAGTTAAAAAAAAAAGTGAATTATGTTTTTAATATTTTTTTTATTTGAAAATATAAGAAAATTACTTTGTTGTTTTTGAGCTCAGCCAGATGTTTTTTAAAAATGTAAATAAGAAATACATTTCTTTATGTAAACCCAGTCACTAAGTGAAATCGGGCGTCAAATGTAAGAATGTAAATGCGGTGTCGTATTTATCCAGGAATTCCATTAGCACCTTGTAGTAGCCCACGTGTTTGTGTTTTTCTCCTGGCGCTTGGGGCTGACTAAAGTAAACGCGCCTTTTGGCGGAGCAGATGGTGCTGTGCGAACACTCTCCACCGCAACACACTGCAGCATGCACCTGAACCTCTGTGAGTGCTCAGACATCTGAAAGCCTGCTGGGTGAAGTCCAGAGACAGTGAGATCACACCGTGTGGATGATGAGGGTCAGAGTCGCCTTCAACGCTTATGTTCAATTTCACTTCCCATTGGGAACGCGTTGCAGGCCCCCGGCCATACATGCAGGTCATTGTTAGGAAACGTGTAGGTGAAACTGATCAGTTCTGTGATGCAGGAAAGACTTCACGCAGATGTGTGTGTTAGGGTTCTGTTAGGTGTGTATGTGTGTGTTAGGATTCTAAATTCTAAGTGTGTCTTAGTATTTTAGTGTTTTTGGCTTCTAATAGGTGTGTCTGAGTACGTCTGTGTGTGTTCTAAATGAGTGTGTATGTTAAGACTCTAGTGTGTGTTTTGAGTTATAATAGGTGTGTGTTATGATTTTAAATAAGTCTGTGTTAGTATTCCAGTGTGTTTGGGTTCAAAGGGGTGTGTGTGTGTGGGGAGTATAGTGTATTTTGGGGTATTAATAGGTGTGTGTTAGGACTCTTATAGGTGTGTGTTAGGATTCCAGTGTGTTTTGGTTCTAAGAGGTGTGTGTGTTTTTAAGGATTCTAGTTTGTGTTTTAATAAGTGTGTGTTTGGATTCTAATTAAGTCTGTTAGTATTTCAGTGTGTTTGGGTTCTAAGTGTGTGTGTGGGGATTATAGTGTGTTTTGGGGTATTAATAGGGGTGTGTTAGGATTCCAGTGTGTTTTGGTTTTAAGAGGTGTGTGTGTTTTAGGATTCTAGTTTGTGTTTTAATAAGTGTGTGTTAGGATTCTAAATAAGTCTGTTAGTATTTGAGTGTGTTTGTTTCTAAGAGGTGTGTGTGTGTGTGTGTGTGTGTGTGTGTGTGTGTGTGTGTGTGTG
>JAAIIK010000029.1:21387-34357 GCA_014706435.1 Silurus glanis | reverse complement strand
ACACACACACACACACACACACACACACACACACACACACACACACAGGTGCAGGAGCCGAAGAGTGCTGAGAGCGACTCTTCTGCCTGGCCGGATCTTTTTACAGTGAGAGCGCCGCTTGGAGAATTTGGCTCCTGTCGCTTGGCATCTCGTCAAACTAATCTGAACAATAAGCGATTGTGATGGAAGTGGGTCAGACAGCAGCTCGCCATTACAGCCCAGCTTTACACAATCCACGAGTTCCCAGGATGGGTAAATTCAACCTAAACATTTCTTCACGCTATACAATGCTGACTTGCTCTTCCATACGTACCATCCAGAACGCGTTATCCGCTATTCACACCTGTTTGTGGAGCAAGTTCTACCTAATATTGTATGAAAGTCCTACAGCATCCTTGTGTAGTCCTAATAGTTAAGGTTCTACGTGATGTACTGCAAAGTATGTGGTTTGGGACACGACACATCCGTTGTTTGTTCTGGTTTTCTTCTGCACAAATAGAACCAGATGGATGTAACACACACACACTTCTCTTTTTTTTTTTTAACCACTTTTCTTTCTGGTACACGTGTATGTGTGTGTGTGTGTGTGTGTGTGTGTGTGTGTGTGTGTGCTGGCTGTGATTCTCCTGTGCAGCTGCGTTCGGAGTTTGTGAAGAGCGTGGGGGCCTCCTCAGGGCGCTCGAATGATGACATCGCTTCCTTTTGGCTCTTGCGCCAGTCCCATAAGGTAGTAAAGACGAGCTCCATCTGGAAACGTGCTTTGTCTCGCCTCCGTTGTTTTGAACACGCGTCTCGTTATTCAGATTGAGGATGAGAGAAACTGAAAGCCGAACCTACAAATGTGCAGATCTGATGATCGGGATAGTATCGGTCTGAAATATTACACCTCCAGAGCCAAGGATTTGAGCCAAGGATATCTGTTTATACCATTCTGTACACAACTGTCGCTATATTGTTTCTCCTTCTCGGTTTATGGGTGTTTATTGTTTTCCATCAGTCATTCTCAGTTCTCTGAGCCGAAGCTTCTTACGAATTGCGTGTGTGACGTGATCACCACCATGGACGATGGATGCCTCCAGTCCCTTTCATGGAGAACTTTTCAATTCAACGATGGAGTAAGGAATGCCTGCTACCCGACTGATGGCTCCTGTATTTATTGCACCTGATTGTACCTTCATACCAAATTCAATTGTATTACTTGGAATTACTATCTATAAAAATCCTATACTCTTGCAGTGACTAATTACAGCTACAAATGTGTGTGTGTGAGCGAAAGAGAAGCACTGCTGGTTCTGTCGTATGACCAAACCACAACTTCTACTCTGTGGCCAGTTTACATCCCCATTCATCACAGGACGCTTTCATCTCACAACCACAACACAAAGTGCTTAAGAAAACACAAGCAGAACCTTAATGAGAGTCCAAACCAAACTCCACACACACACACACACACACACACACACACACACACATGCAGCACCTATAATCTGACGGATACACCCCCATAGACTGACCAGTGAATGTGAAAAACACTGGCTGTGAATCTTTAACTTGAATAGAAATCACTGCTACTACTAATATCATATCTGTTTTATGAGGAGGCAATGACTCGAACCAGAAATGACAAATTGCAGCTCGGGAGTTCACGTCGTTTGACCATAAGTTGGCCTTTTACGGGAACAGCTGCGCAGTTTAAACCCAAAACGTCTGCAATAAACGCTTTGTTCCTAAATTGTGTCTGCAGCGTAGTGGCCTTCTTCCCCCGCTGTGATTTCTTCATTTCGAATTCCTTTCCGAAATATCATTTCGTCTGTCATTTTCCTTCATTGCTAAACATCCTCTCGGGGGATGTGTTCCCGAGAAGAAGAAGAAAAACGACCACGGACATCTCGTCTTTAAAGCCTATAGAAAAATTACTCTCCTCTGCACAGGAACTTTTACTGTCAGCGCTGACAGTGAAGGCAAAATACAAGAAAGTAGTGCAAAAATCCACATTTCCTTGAGTTGCTTAGTGCAAACTAGATGTGATGTGAGACAGCTCATTAAATAAAACAGGATGCACGACCACAGCAGTTAGTGTCCTGAGCAATCAACATCACTTAATTAATTCAGATCACTTTGTGAAGTGTGTGTGTGTGTTACTCGGCGATCCTTCACACTCCTTTCCACCGGCCCATCAATAACTCAGTCAGGCGAATAAACAAACAGATCCTCCCTGTGAACGTGTGAGCTCAACCCAGCATGGTGCTGCACAAACTGCCCCCTCCGCGGGGCGCTGCGGGGGAGAAAGCGCGCTCGTTTACCGACACCGGCTCAATTAGGAAGGAAAAAAAAAAAGCCCACCTCCATATGGCCCCATCAGTGAGCTTTTAATTAACAAAGCAGGGAAAGTTCCTGTGAGACGCCGAGCGAACGGCCTTTTGTGTCTCCGCAGAAACCGAGTTCCCTCTGAGCTGCTGCTCGCTCTCCAACGATTACCTCGCAGGAATGCGCCGATAGAAAAACATTCAAATCACCAACACGCCGTGCAATCTGGGAGTTTTTATTAGGTTTGGGATTCGGCCAATCACACACGCACACACAATACCCTAACAGATAAATAGTACGCCACCTAACATCCGCAACAAAGAGAGTCCTCCTCCCGAATGGGACACGGAGTGAAAAATGCACAAATAAACACGCATCACACACCCTATCCGTGTTATAAATATGCTTTTGGCTCCCAACAAAAGAATGAATGGCATTCGAGTATCACGGTGTCTCTTTCAAAGTAGGAAAGAAGCACAGCATTGCATTATCAGATGTGGCCATTTTACACGCCGGAACATTATAATTTGTTTGGGGGGGAGGGGAAAATAGTTGAAAATAGTTAATTATATGCGTAAATCCCAAATCTCTAGAACTAAAACAGTTACGGTGCATTTTTACTGCAAATAGACCTATTTATGGTATTATTTAAGTTGCCAGCACCTCAAAAAAGATGCCAGTGGGGAATGGAGGGCTTGATAGATAGTGATAGGAGAAAGAGTTCATGTGTATTAATGAATATATATATATATACATTGTGACTAATGAGATGCATCCTTGATAGGAGCGTAAACACCGATGGGAAAAGGCGAGAAATGCTCCAACAAACGCAGTCTCGGTTGTCCGCTGACATTTCGTTCTCGCTGTGATGCGGCCGCGAGAGGGATCGTCTTTGCTCTTTTGCGAACCGACAAAGGGAATTAGGTTCAGCTGTTTGGTCTCCGTGCAACAAAAGGCAAACATCCTTTCAAGAGGAAAGGAAAGTGCAAATACCGCAAATAAAAGGAATGAGACGTGGCCAACAACAGGCCCGAGACTGCGTAATAAACAGTAACGTCGAAATGGCAGCCTGTTTCCCAACGAAGCGTCAGTCAATCATCTATCCCTTTATCCCTCTGAACCTACCCCCCCTCCCCCCCACTCCCATTGTGACACTATCTTATAAAATATCATGTGGATTGGGATGTGTCCGATCGCTCAGACATCTGACTCACCCAGAAGTGTGCGTGGCAGTTGACCACCATGGTCCTCTCGATGAGCTCGTCCGGACACTCCAGTAGGTGCTGTCCGGAGACCACACCCGCGTTGTTGATCAGCAGGTCCACGTCGCCCACTTCGCGTCTCACGCGCTCTGCGGTCGAGTACACGTTCTCACGCTTCCCTACGTCGCACACGTACGTGTACACCTGCGGCTTGAAGGGCTGCACCTCCTCCACACCGCCTGCTCAACATGCAAACGTACAACGTCAATAAAACGACGTTCTCTACACTTTGGCAAGATTTACAAATAATGTGTCAGCGATGCCGAGTTTTCCGAATAGTGATGTTTTCATGCATCAGTTTGCGGCTCGGGTATCGCCGTGTCCTAGTGACGGTACCCCACAATCCCACAGCTACTTGTGAAGTTTTATAGCGGACATCTACTCTGGGACCCGAGTGCACCGAGAACTCGAGTTTGCTGCCTCCTAACCAGCACATACTTTCATCAAACCACAGTATCGCTGACCAAATCCACACACATACCGAGGTCTGACTAATACTAATCCAGTGCAGTGACTCTCTAAAGCAGGGGTCCTCAATCACTGGGATCATATGTTACAGAAAGAAAACAGTTGTTTATGTTTATTCTAATACCATTTAATACATTTTTGCAATTGTTACATCCTTTTTCGCCTATACTAATTTCATTATGATGTTATGTAACAGTCAGTGTAACAGTCTTGATGTGCATCAGGATTACAAGCTTGTTACAAAACATTATTTATGCATCTGTGTGTGTTTTTTTTTTTTACCCTCTCGATCCGCGTGCGTCTCCTGTTCCCGGTAGATCTGCCTCACGAGCTCGGCGGTCTCTTCGTTGCTCTGGCTGTTGATGTCCCACAGCACGAGCACGGCGCGGCGGCGCGCGAACTCCAGCGCGAACAGGCGTCCCAGCTGGCCGCCCGCGCCCGTGATCACGCACACCTGGCCCGCCACGCGCTTCTCGCGCGGCCGCGCCACCCAGCGCAGCGCCGCGAGCGCGATCGCCCACGCGACCTTCATCAGCACGAGCACAAACTCCAGCACCAGGCCGAGCATCATCATCATCACCAACACCACCACCACCACTCAACCACTGACCGGGAGGGGACGGGGGATTATACACCCAAATCCGCGGAAATTAACTCGATGTGATCTCAGTGTGAACGCGAATCGGGTTTCTTTCAGAAATAATCTGAATTCAACGAGTTTATACTTCAAATATACAAAAAAAATTATATCAAAAAGAAAAATCAATAACTATTTAAGATATTAATCAGGTATTCGGTTTTAATATAAATTATTTAAAAAACGAATTAAATATTATAAAAAATAATAATAATTAAATGAGCACCGAGACCTGATGGTCTGTTAATTCGCTTTAAACATTCCGGATCTGTCAGAAGTGCAGACAAGAATACGAGCTTTCAGAAGAATAAAATAATAAAATAATAATGTTTTATTTTTCTCTTTTTAGAGATCAAATTCGCTTTTCTATAAAAACCATATAAAACTCCTGAACCTGCGGAGTTCCCGAGCTGAACTGTCCGGCGCGCGTCAGCTCCCTGGTCTCTGCGTGCGCGTTCGCGTGTGTGTGCGTGCGTGTGTGTGCGCGTTCGCGTTCGCGTGCGTGTGAATGCGACCGACCTGAGCGCCGCTTCCAGCTGCTGTTCGCTGCCCTGGTGCGCTCGAGCCCCATTTAAACCCGCCCCGGCGCTGCGGTGAGGACCCCCCCTCCTCCTGAGGGGCTGGCCACTCCGGTGCCTGACTGGAAAGAGCACGCACGTAAATCGGATTTGATGGCGATCTGATGGTGGTGGTTTTAGAAGTGTTAGCGAGGACTTCTGTCATTCATTCATGGTCCAATATCAGAGATCAGAAGTCCAGCACTAATAAACTAGAATTAAAAATGTCAACTAATTCTCGGGAATAAAATCGGTTTATGTAATCCAAAGGTTGATAATACACTAATATCTAGGGTTGTGTAAAAAAAATTAAGCTGAATTCCCCTAAACAATTGGGCTGAAATATCAATGATTTGATTATAAAGATTATCAATAGTTCAGACATGAGCCTGAGTTCAATTCTGACTGTGCAAGAACGCCATCTTGTGGTACGCGGTGATACATGCAGCTCTCTTACCAATCTTGTACATCTGATATATTTGATTCTGAGCAACTTTCATAGTAATGAGGACCAGCATTTCTTTTCTGCTTCATACCAGGGGGGAGAGGTTATTAATGGGAGTGGGAGCTCAGTGGTTAAGGTGCAGGTTTACTGATCAGAAGGGCGGGGGGGTTCAAGCCCCGATATCGCCAAGCTGCCACTTCTAGGCCCTTGATCAAAGAGCTTAACCCTCTGTGCTCCAGGGGCGCCGTATCATGGCTGACCCTGTGCTCTGACCCCAGCTTCCGAGCAAGCTAGGATATGTGAAGAAATAATTTCACTGTAATGTATATGTGACAAATAAAGGCTATTCTACTTTTCTACTAATCCAGACTATGTAGCATCAGAGTCCTGGAGAAACGTCTCATTTCACTGCGTCATCTATATATGGTTGAAATGACAATAAAAGCTTCTTGACTTGACTAACACATTTTAAATTATTTCTCAATGTACTCTTTATTGAGAGTATCTGCAAGAGTGAAAGGGAAAGTTTATAGGACTGTGGTGAGACCTGAGATGTTGTATGGTTTAGAGACAGTGGCATTGAGTAAAAGACAGGAGGTGGAGCTGGAGTTAGCAGAGCTGAAGATGTCGAGGTTTGCGTTGGGAGTGACGAGGATGGACAAGATTAGAAATGAGTTTATTAGTGGGACAGCGCATGTAGGACGTTTTGGAGACAAGGTGATGGAGGCGAGATTGAGATGGTTTGGACATGTGCAGAGGAGGGACATGGGGTATATCGGTAGGAGAATGCTGAGGATGGAGCCACCAGGTAGGAGGAAAAGAGGAAGGCCAAGGAGGCTGTTTATGGATGTGGTGAGGGAAGACATGCAGGTAGTTGGTGTGAAAGAGGCAGATGTAGAGGACAGGGTGGTATGGAGACGGATGATCCGCTGTGGTGACCCCTAATGGGAGAAGCCGAAAGAAGAAGAAGAAGAAGACTCTTTATTGAGGGAACTCAATGTACAATCAATGCAATGAGTTTATTAACTATAAAACATGTCCAGTTATGCTAATTCAAATCCAAATTTGTTATATAACAACCTAGTTTATACATCGCAACACATGTACGAAGACCCTATTTTTGATCAGTAGCCAAAAGAACATTCTCGAACGACCCTCAGCGAACAGTTAAAAGTAATACGGTGTAATTATGAAATTATGAATGCTGATTGAAGAACACTATCTCTTCATCATGGCACCTGTTAGTGGGTGGGATATATTAGGCAGCGAATAAACATTTTGTTTTCAAAGGTAATGTGGTAAAAAGCAGGAAAAATGAGCAAGTTTAAGGATTTGAACGAGTTTGCCAAGGGCCAAATTGTGATGGCTAGACAACTGGGTCTGAGCATCTCCAAAACTGGAGCTTTTATCGGGTGTTTCTGGTGGTCCAAGGAAGGAACAGTGGTGAACCAGTGACCGAAGCGAAGGCCGGCGCATGTGGTCCGATCCAGCAAACTGCTGAAGAAGTTATGCTGTTAATGCTTGATGCATCAGTACTGTTTTGGCAGCGGAGAGGGATGTTGGGATGAAGGGATCATATTGTTATGCCTGATCGGTGTATATAATACAGTTATTTACGGGAGAGTCCCCCCCCCCAAAAAAAAACTGTATGAGTTTCTTTCTACTGTTTATAAGAAACAAACAAAAAAAAACCTCACAGATTTGGAACAATATATGGGTGAGTAAATGGTCAGAATTTTCTTTTTTTTGGGTAAACAAAAATAGTGAAAATAGTAATAAGGGAGCAGATCCTACTTTCTTTTAATTACTATGGTGACCGGCAGAAACTAGCGCCCTCTCCTGGTTGGAGAATTAACATTCTTATATGAAAGCAGACTTCTTTTTTTCAGCGATCAGACTTAAATGCTCCTGCGGGCTGTATTTAAAGATCCTGCGTGCTGCCATTTGCTCATCTTTGTGCAACACCAATAGACCAGAAAAAAAGAAGTATTATACTGCATAGGCGAACTTCTTTTCTCAACTCCTTTCTAATACCTCGTTTCAGTAAAACTGCGCATGCGTACCCAGGTGAAGGTACCGTAGTAACGCGTGTCGTAATTATTATGGGATGTGGTAACTATAGTAGCGTGTACTCGGTCTGAGGGGACAGGAAACGGGTTTTCCTGAGAGGATGAGAAGAGAAGTATTTCTAATACCTAAATCAAATAATGATACAGTTAACATCTAAATGACTTTCCAACGATTGGAAATACAGATTTCGACGTCTTTATGTCAAAATATCATCTTAAGAAAATCCCAATCCCAATGACTTTTCCTCCTAAACGGACAGGAGCAGTCAGTACAGGGTCTTCTACCAGCGACCTGCTGTACTTCAGGAGAAACATCACAAACAGCAAACTATCCTGTTTTACATGTTCACCCGCCGAGGACAAGACTGAAGGAGTGAGATTTAATGTTATATCGTCGGAAAAACAGCAGCAGAACAGCCTCCGAAGTGAGTACTGTTCACCTGAGAGAGAGAGAGAGAGAGAGAGAGAGAGAGGAGTGGGGCAGAGAAGAAAGGAGAGAGAGAAAGAGAGGGAGAGGGAGAAGAAGATAAAAGGTGAGAGAGAGGAGTGGGGCAGAGAAGGAGTGTGAGTGAGAGAAAGAGAGAGAGAGAGAGAGAGAGAGAGAGAGAGAGAAAAGGTGAGAGAGAGGAGTGGGTCAGAGGAGGAGGGAGAGAGAGAGAAAGAGAGGGAGAAGGAGATAAAAGGTAAGAGAGAGTGGGGGGGCAGAGAAGGAGGGAGGGGGGAAGTAGGGAGAGAGAGGGGTGCAGAGAAGGAGGGAGAGAAAGAGAGAGAGCTAAAAAGATGAGAGAGAGGAGGGGTGGATGGAGAGAGAAGAAGCAAAGCGAGATGGGGCAAAAAGAGAGGAGAGAGAGAAATTAGAAGGAGAGAGAAGGGAGAGAGGAAGAGAAGAGAGAGAAATTAAGAGGGACAGAAAAAGAGAGAAGGAGAGCGGGATGGAGAGGGGGAAGAGAGAGAGAAACAGTGATACATGGTCCTCTTCTTCTGATGTAACCTGGTGTTTATTACAGTGTTATTACTGTTATATTATAAAGAGTTGCTCAGTGGTGCACAAACTTTCAGGCGAGTAGCAGACGGGGGGGGGGGGGGGGGGAAATAATAATAATAATAATAATAATAATAATAATTCATCATGGCACCTGGTAGTGCGTGGGATATATTAGGTAACAAGTGAACATTTTGTCCTCAGAGTTGATGTGTTAGAAGCAGGAAAAATGTTCAAGCATAAAGATTTGAGTTTGACAAGAGACAGATTGTGACGTCTAGACGACTGGGTCAGAGCATCTCCAAAACTGCAGCTCTTGTAGGATGTTTCCCGGTCTGCACTGGTCAGTATCTATCAGAAGAGGTCCAAGGAAGGAACAGTGGTGAACCGGCGGCTGAGGCTCATTGATGCACGTGGGGAGCGAAGTCTGATCCGTGTGGTCCGATCCAACAGACGAGCTCCTGTAGCTCAAACTGCTGAAGAAGTTCATGCTGTTAATGATCCATGGGTCTGGAATGTTTTGGCAGCAAAAGGGGACCAAAACAATATTTGGCAGGTGGTCATAATGTTACGCCCGACCGGTGGCCATTGTTTAGATAATATGTGAGGGTTGCTTATCTTGACTCAGTCCAGCACTTCAACAAAACACCACTCTTGAGTTTCAAATAGTTGAAGGAGGCTATTACATATTACACTCATGTCTCATGTCATGTCCTGATGTCCATTCTTGTTTCTTAGGAGACTGTGCACCCATTCTGAGTTTGAGCTCAGAAAACCCTCAGGACTATAGTTTTGGACGACATTTCCTGTTTGATCGCAGATGGGGAGACAGGATTTGCTCCAGCACTCATCAGCATTTAAAAGGTGTGTTGACTTCTTATAATGACTCGATTCTGATTGGCTGGAAGGTGTGCTCTCAAACCATTGGATATACAGGTAGTTCCAGTCAGTTAAATTACCATCTTAAAATAAACCGCTTTGCCTTATAAACCATTGTAACCATAGTAATAAACAATTACAGTTTTATACAAAGTCAGGCGGGGCACTCCCTCACTCGCGCCCTCTCTCTAATAACTATTTATTATTGTTTGTTCCAGTAATTGTGACCTTTGCACTACCCGCCTCCATGTTGTACATTGAAACTTGTGTCATGCATCTTGTACATTCAGTTCATTCCTTATTATTCACATACCTGTAGTTGACTGATTACTTAAATATCGATTATTCTATAATTGACCAGCTTGTATCTCTTTCCAAACAGATGAAGAACTGTTCTTCAAACACACAACTCTCTTACCTCCAGTTCCCAGTCCAAGGTGCAGCGTAAACAGGAAGTACTTGCCTTTCACAAAATCCTGCACTTTAGTGTGAGTATTTTGATAAATTATAATCATTTTAATAAAAAAAAAACAGTTGTCACTTTTATCAGAGCTGAAGATGTTGAGATTTTCAACAGGAGTGACGACGATGGACAGGATTAGAAATGAGTTTATTAGAGGAACAGCAAATGTAGGACGTTTTGGGGACGAGGTGAGGGAGGCGAGATTGAGATGGTTTGGACATGTGCAGACATGGGGTATAAATGAATAAATATAATATAAGATAAAGAAATGAGTATAAAAATATCAAAATGAAAACCTACAACACAACACGACGTCTTTCCTTTACTCAGACATAAAAATAATGTATATCAAAAAAAATTACAAAATTATTTTTCAATCATAATTCTTAAAGGAGCCACGTCCCATATTTAACAATGAAAACAACCACTGAAAAAACCTGAACATATAACTATAGAAACATGACATTTTAAAAAGAGATTCATATTAAAAGGATAATTTCCAGAGTGTCAAATAATTCAATATAAAATTCAATATAAAATATTGAATTACAAACGGAGAGATTTTGAGTGAAATGAATTAATTTGTAACATCTGTTACAATTAGTGTATTAATACATTTTCAAGTTATTAATAGCGATTAAGTTGCAATTAATCACGAGTTAACTCATGACAATCACATGATTAATCGCCATTAAATATTTTTATTTGATGGACAGCCCTAATATATATATATATATATTATAACACCTTATAATAATCTCCATTATTTAATTTACCGTAGTTCAGAGATAATAAAGATATAATAATAATAATAATAATAATAATAATAAAGGTATATAATAGGTTATACATTTTGAATTTACATGTTAGTGCGTCTAATGAGCAAGAAAAACCTCCCTGAGATGGAATGTGGAATTACTAATGGCTGCTTAAATGCAGAACATTTTTTACCTGGAAAGGTAGAGGAAAGGCAGTGTAATGAAAGTCAGGTAGTGATGTAGGTGAGGTGAGGAGACCTGGGGTGCAGTCAGCATTCCAATTCATCCAAAACATGTTCAGTAGGGTTGTGGTCAGATCTCTAAAGCGGGCCATTCATGATCTTCCACTACAACCAATTTAAAGCATGCCTTATTTATTGTATTGTTTTCTCAGAGCTGCTTAAGCGCTTATGTTTAATCATGAAGTGTTCTAGATCTAGTGTGTCGCATCTAGTGCACTTGGTTCACGTCACATTACGGCACATTCATGACGAGCGTGATTACCAGCACCTTACCGGCTGAGACCCAATACCGATATCGATGCATCCCATTAACGCCCTGTACTTTAATCTCAGCTCAGAAGACAGAAGGAGACTCAATGCTGTATCGTCAGATCCGGAATCAATTACCACGTCACCTATCAGCCCACGCGGCTCCTCCAGAAACACGTGAGTAACGGTGTGCCAAACAAACGTGAGTGGTTTGGCATTTCACGTGTCAGCCTGTGGGCGTGTGGGCATGTGTGTGTGTGTGTGTGTGTGTGTGTGTGTGTGTGCAGGAGAATAACGAGCAGACTGTGTAATCTCTCCACTCTCCATTCTCCATTTACCACCCCTGGTGAGTGCAAACATTTTTCACATAGCGTACACATAGCGTACTTTTCAAACCCTTTTGAACTTGAAAGGATGCCATCTTTTAAATATGATGTTATCATTCGAATAATAATTAAGATTGATCACTCTTTATTTTAATAGATATGGGTGTATCCCTAATTTCCCTCTCCCTTTGTCTTCAGGACATTCAGTATTCAGTATACAGACTACTATCTTCTTTTATTTTCCTAGTTTTTATAGTTTGATATTTTTTATAACTATAAAAATAACTATAAAGGTGATTCTTATTCTGATATACACCATATTTCCAAAAGTATTCGGACACCTGGCCATAGGTACGGTATGTGCTTTTTGAGCATCGCATTCCACATTTAGTTCCAGTTCGCTCTTTTTTTCCTCAAATTTCCTTCTTCTGTAGATGTAGTATTCCTTATTGACCATCATTTCTAGTTTAAAGTGCGCCTATCGTACAGCTCTCTATTTTCCTTGTTGTAGATGAGCCGTATGCAGATCCAGTGTTGGGAGCTTCAACGTCGTTCATTCGGAGACTTCTGGAAATGTCCACCCTGCAGGAGAAAACCATGCGCCACGAAAGGATCATAGAATTCAAAAAGAACAGGAGGCACGAATCCTAGTCACACCGTCTTCTGCTCACAAGAAAAGACGATAAATAACGATTCTCAGACAGTAACGTCTTTTTGGCGGGAGTTCGCTCCTTAAGTTCGGCACGATAGCTACAAAACGAGGGAAATAACAGGACTTAGAGCTCCATAAAGCCACCGTGTCGAATTCTGACTGTTATTTTCTAAAGAGGTTTGAATGAGACAAATATTGGTGCTTGAAGGACAAACAGGTAAATGGCTAAACAGTACGTTTACCTGACAAGTGTGTTTACATGCCGAGGAGATTAGTTTAGGACTCGGGAAATGATATGGAATAGAAATATTAAACAGGAATTATTCCATTCCTATTTAAACATTATTATTCAATTATTTACACATCATACAAAAAAATAAATAAATGTATTACAGTTTGTCTATTGTTGCTAGAAAGTATGAACGAAGTATAAACACCTTTCAAATGAATCATTGTATGTGGTGTGTGAGTGAGGGTGAGTGAGTGAGTGAGAGAGTGAAAGAGAGAAAGAGAGATCGAGAGAGAGAGAGAGAGAGAGAGAAAGAGAGAGAGAGAGTATGTATTGTACCCAGCTGAACAGTATCGACTCTTTCCATAATTAGCAGTAGCATCTCATCCGACTGGAAATGGAATAGTTTGTGTGTGTGTGTGTGTGTGTGTGTGTGTGTGTGTGT
>JAAIIK010000029.1:1884-18547 GCA_014706435.1 Silurus glanis | reverse complement strand
ACACACACACACACACACACACACACACACACACACACACACACACACATTCAAATGACGTCATTTGAATCAAACATTCAAACATGTCGAAAACATCTTCTCAGAAGAGTAGAGGTTATTATAACAGTAAATAGGGACGAAATGTGGAATGAGAATTATTATGATTATGATTATTATTATTATTACTTTACATTACTTGCCTGTTTCTTGTCTCTATTTTTGTGTTTGAACTGAATCCTCGTTTCTCAGGTTCATCACCGGTGTGATTAAACACGATCGGTTTCCCACATTCGAGAAAGTCCTGTGGCGCCTTTTTCACGAAAATTTCCTGCTGCGCCGTGCAGAGATTCAGCAGCTCCCAGAGGTCAGAAATGAAAACAGATGTACCATTGTATGTTCCTGTGTGTTTTGTAGTTTTGAAATTTTTTGGTACCATCTCGTCTATGTGTGTATGAACATGCTCGTACTTTATGCATAATAGACTAAATGTGAGATTTTGAGACCTTTTTGAATGACAGATTGCAATCGATAATCACACCTCAATCAAGAGCTCATGCGATTATCATGATTTCATTCAACGTACAAAATATATAGCTTGTCTACCGGTTTTGCACGAGTGTGTAGTTAAGACCTTTGAATAAAGCAGCACTGAGTGTTATAAAACTTGTTATTACAGTCCTATTCATTTTTAATATACACTGACCAGGCATTATGACATTATAACATTATGACCGCTGAGTGAATAACACTGATTATCTCTTCAGCATGGCACCTGTTAGTGTGTGGGATATATTAAGCATCGATTAAACATCGGTGTTAGAAGCAGGTGTTAGAAGCAGGAAAAATGAGCAAATGTAAGGATCTGAGCTTGAAAATGGCCAAATTGTGATGTCTAGACGACTGGGACAGAGCATTTCCAAAACTGCAACTCTTGTGTGACGTTCATGGTCTGCAGTGGTCAGTAGTTATCAAAAGTGGTCCAAGGAAGGAACAGTGGTGAACCTGCGACAGGGTCATGGGCGACCAAGGCTCCTTGATACACGTGAGGAGTGAAGGCTGGTCCGCGTGTTACGATCCAACAGACGAGCTTCTGTAGCTCAAATTGCTGTAGAAGGTAATGCTGTTGATGCTTCATGAGTCTGGACTGTTTTGGCAGCAAAAGGGGAACCAACACAATATTAGGCAGGTGGTCATAATGTTACGCCTGATGGATGGTTATAAAGTTATACATGGTCGGTGTATATAATCTTTACTAGATTGTTTTCTTATAAATTGTGTTAAATAGCTAAACACGAGGCTATAAGTTAATACTTTTACATCATTTTTGCAGATCCTGTGTATTACTGGTATTTGATCATGCTTCAACCATATTGCCTATTTTTAATATATTTTCTTTTTTGGCAGGACGGCATGGTGAAGAAAGACGCCTTCATCATCTGGGTGCAAGGAGAGCAGGTGCAGAGAAAAATCAGGAAAATATGCGAAGGGTGAGAGAAATTGCCTGTGCACTTATATTCCGAAAATTCAACTTTTTGTAATATTTGTATTTGTAATATTGGGTACAGTTTACTGCTTTCTACCGAGAACCTGATTCGGATTATAGATGGATAGAAGAGTTCTTATATGTGTTTAATATGTGTGTTAAAGGTTTAGTGTCAGTTTGTACCCGTGCCCAGGAACTTTACACGATCACAAGGAAATGAAGCGTGACATACGGACGCGCGCTAAGGAACTGCAGATGGTAAAACTTTTCGTAATACTTTTTTAGCATCATTGTGTGTACAGTATACGAGTATATATATATATATATATATATATATATATATATATATATATAATACAGTATACAATGTTTTTGAGCTCTGTATACAAGAAAGTACTTCATTAATCTACATTTACACACCAGCACCTTCAAATTAGTCCCCTTACACAGCAATACAGCACTCCCACATTCCTGCCACTTCTGGAACGTGTCCTCTGGAAGTCTTTTTTTTAAAGCGTGCCAAGCACCTTCTGCTGTTCGCTCTGGATCTCCGCAGTGGTGTCAAAACGGCGATGTTCGAGATGGTGCTTCCTCTTCGGGCAAAGGGCGAAGTCCGCAGGAGTCAAATCTGACAGGGTGCTCACATGGTCAGAATAGCACCAGTAGCACAGCTCCTGATGTACAATGGATAATGTCGTTTGGCACACTGACTTATGAATGTCGGTGCTTCTTATGACTGTGCGTGCAGCCTTGTGCTGCCATCTGTTGGCGTGTTACAAAATCTCGGAACTTTTTGTTACCATCTCGTATATGTGTTTAAGCATGCTTGTACTTTATGCATAGTATACCAAATTTGAGACCTTTTTGAATGACAGATTGCAATCGACAATCACATCATGAGCTCATGCGATTATCACAAATTGATTCAGCGTACAAAATGTCTCGCTTGTCTACAGGTTTTGCGCGAGTGTGAAGAATTCTGCACTTCGGTTTTGAATAAAGCAGCAAGTCGAATTACAGACTGGTCCATTCAAGTGCACAAGATGAAGTCAATCTACCACACGCTCAACCTGTGCAGCATGGACATCACCCACAGACTCACCATCGCAGAGATTTGGTGTCCGGTATTAGATCTAGGCCACGTTCAGCACGCTCTGACTAAAGCTGCCGTGAGCAAAAAATCATCAGCATGTCACGTTTAGATTCATGTGGCGAGCATCGATGCAAAACTGTTTATCCCATGTATGTTTGTGTGTGCCTACAGGAGAATGCCGGTTCCAGTGTCAGGCCTGTCCTAAATCGTATCCAGGGCCCTGAAACTCCGCCCACATTTAACCGGACGAACCGCTTCACCGCAGGCTTTCAGCAGATAGTCGATACATACGGCGTGAACAGTTATCAGGAGATGAATCCAGGTCATACCAGCTGTTTTTTGTTTTAGTTAATGGATAAACTGCTATATTTTTAAAATCGAAAATCAGTTATTTTAGCAGCTCTACATGGAAAAAGAAGAGGATTCTGGCATACCAGAAGTGTTTGTCAATCAGCAGCTATATTATGGGTCATTAAAACAGAACATATGCAGGGCTCCAAACGAAAAAATTAATTAAGGTGCCTTTGGCTCCTTTGAGAAAAACAACAGGCACCAAATAATATTTTTAAGTCTTCTTCTTCTTCTTCCGGCTGCTCCCATTAGGGGTCGCCACAGCGGATCATCCGTCTCCATACCCCTCTGTCCTCTACATCTGCCTCTTTCACACCAACTACCTGCATGTCTTCCCTCACCACATCCATGAACCTCCTCCTTGGCCTTCCTCTTTTCCTCCTACCTGGTGGCTCCATCCACCACTGCTCCAATCGGAGCAGTGAAACGCTAGTGAGTAAAACTTTCTTTTTCATTTCGTCTTAGCTCCTTATACCATAGTGACCTTCCCGTTTGTGTTTGCCGTGATGTTCGGAGATTGTGGTCACGGACTCATCCTGACGTTGGTTGCTGCCTGGATCATCATGAACGAGCAGAAATTAAACCAGCAGAAGAACGAGGTAGATCATTAACTGTGGGAAAATGACCATACATACCATTGTAAAAGTACCCTGTATATGTCATGTCCACTGGGAGGCACTAAAAGACATCATCAACCCTCAATCAAAGCTTGACCAGAGATGTTGACCAGGATGAGCCCAAGACCTTCAAAGCTGAATTGTATAAGTATTGAAAACAGTTCGGTGAAATGCAATATTGCCTTGCAAGTCCAATTAAATGTTTCCCACTGTAATGCTTTCCAGCTTAGAAATATACTCAGCTGCTCAGCTTTGTCCGTTGATATGGTCATTTAACAGTAAACAACTCGCACAACGACATTTAAGGTCCTATGAACTAATGTTTTAATGATTTCCAGAGTTTCTCCCTCCAGATTGTATCCACACTGGTGGGCGGACGCTATATAATCCTGCTGATGGGCTTTTTCTCCATTTACACTGGTCTCATTTATAATGACTGTTTCTCCAAATCTTTCAACATCGTCGGCTCGTCGTGGAGCGTCAAAGCCATGTTCTGGCCCAGTGGACCCTGGAGGTGAGACACTGAGATTCTGGAAGGACAGGCTCAGTTTCAAAGCTGCATTTTAACATGAAGTAGTTTGAAAAACAGTTTCCTTACTAGCTAACTAGTTATCTGTGAATCTTCATTAAATAATAAATGATAAATAATGTGTAAACATATATATATATATATATATATATATATATATATATATATATATATATACAGTGCCTATCAAAATTAGAGAACAATTTATAAACAATTGAACAATTCTGAAATAATGTCATCTTCACTGTTCAACAGTTGAAGGAGTTTTTGTCCTGTCTATACCATGCTACCAGAACACCTTTTCCACAAAATAACTAAGGCATTTAAAAAAAAAACATTATTTTGCAGAAAATAATGATCAAAATTAGAGAACACTTTCAGATACCTCCCAGTTATTGGTGTTAATCTGGCACCTGGTGCTAATTTCCTTGATTATCTGTCAACCCCTATTTAACTGGCAGCCTAACTTCCAGTTTCACTGACTCTGCAAGATGGTGGGCCGTTCTAAAGTGACTGAAAGCCTCCGGCAGCAGGATGTCCAGATGAAGGCCAAAGGGATGACCCTATCAGCCATAGCAGGACAAGTTGGTCGTTCCAAATCTGTGATTTCAAGAATATTGAATCTTTACAACATCACAAACTTATTCAAGTCCACCTAGAAGGCTGGTCGTCCACGGAAGACAAATACAAGAGAGGACAGGATACTGCGGAGGATCTCAATGGGTAATCGTTTCCACACTGCAGCTGGAATTGCTCACCAGTTCAGCGCTGAACAGGGTAAGGATCTGTCTCGTCATACAGTGTTTCAACGTTTAAGAGCATTTAGACTGAAAGCCCACTCTGCAGTGACCAAACCTCTCATTAGCAGAAAGAATCAAAAGGCTAGACTAAGCATGTTGTGTAGACAGAGGAGAACTGGTCCAAAGTTCACTTCAGTGATGAAAGCAAGTTTAATTTATTTGGGTCCGATGGGAAACATTATGTTCGGCGACAAACTGGAGAAAGACTGAACCCAAAGTGTGTAAAGAAGTCAGTGAAAAGTGGAGGAGGAAGTGTCATGGTTTGGGGCATGTTTTCTGCAGCAGGAGTTGGGCCGCTTATACAGCTACATGGCAGAGTGAATGCAAATGTTTATCAGAACCTTCTTCAACAACATATGGTTCCTTCCCTGCGTTCATCACCCAATCAGCCCGCAGTGTTCATGCAGGACAACGCTCCATGTCACACAGCAAAACGGGTAAAGCAGTTCCTTGAAACTGAAAACGTTGAAATAATGACATGGCCTGCCCAGAGTCCTGATCTCAACCCAATAGAGAACCTCTGGAAAATCCTTGGTGACAAAGTTATGGCCAAGAAACCCACTACAGTCACCGAACTGTGGAGGAGACTGGAAGAAGAGTGGACCAAAATCACACCAGAACAGTGGGAGAGACTAGTGCTGTCCTGTGGCCGCAGATGTGCTGAAGTCATTCAGAGCAGAGGCCTGTACACTTCATACTAATTGCTGACTGTTGTAACCTTCAGAAAATTTTGTTGTAATCTTTTTCCATGCTACAGTCATTGTTGTTCTCTAATTTTGATCAGTGTGTTTTCTGCAAAATAATGATTTTTTTTAAATGCTTTAGTTATTTTGTGGAAAAGGTGTTCTGGTAGCATGGTATAGACAGGACAAAAACTCCTTCAACTGTTGAGCAGTGAAGATGACATTATTTCAGAATTGTTCAATTGTTTATAAATTGTTCTCTAATTTTGATCGCCAGTGTGTGTATATATATATATATATATATATTTATTTTTTTTTTTTTTATCTGAGCATTAAATCAATATTATTCTGTATATATAAGCAGAAATAACTCTGAATTTCACACAGCCACACCTTTCATGTCATGATCACAATGTATTTTTGTCTTAATGTTTTTTTTGTTTTGATCCCTCAGCAACCAAACCCTGCACACTTCTGATCATCTCCACTTGAACCCTGCGGTACCAGGAGTTTACTCTGGAACGCCGTACATGCTTGGCATCGACCCAGTCAGTGCATACAAGTGTCAAACACATTGCACATCCTGTGATCTTGATGGTGTGATAACATATATAGTTTATAATATATATAGCACAATATATTTAATATATAGTGCTAAAGTATATAGATTTAAGTTATATAATTCAATATTACATCACATAATTAACTAAACAAAAAGCCACCAAAAATGTGTTCATAAACTAGGCTAAGACTCTACATTGGGTAGCCAAAATGACACGATAAGAATGTGATGGCATATCGATGCAATATTCCACACCTTATCTTAGGTGCATCTTAGTGCATCTTAGCACTGAACTAAGAGGCCCAAATATGTCTCAGCATGACAGTGCTTCGACATATTTGGGCCTCTTAGTTCAGTGCTAGAGCATAAAAAGAGGTTCTAGTTTTTTGAGTGGTCAGGTGTCCACTAGAGGTCGATTGATTCATCGGTTTTGCAGACAAATTGGCAACGATACTTAATTGCTGGAACTATCTGGAAAAATCCATGTCGATAGTTTTTCCGGGTTGTGTATGTTTCTGGAGCTGCTGAGAAGGTCCGCTTGGATTGAAATTAATGAATTAATAAATTATTTTGTAATAATGTTTAGTACAGAATTTTACATCGTGTTTTTATTTTATATTATCCAGTATCCTTTTTGAAAATATTGGTTAATTAATCAGTTATCGGTAAGTTTGATCCTAGCTTTCGGGATCGTTCAAATTCATGGTTGAATTTTTAATCGGTTGACCTCTCGAGGCCACCCACTTTTGTCCATAAAGTGTATTTAGAATGCACTACATGTTGAATTCGACTGCACAGGATATTTCTTTTGTCACTGTGCATCAGCCCTGTTTTGAATTCAGTTAACTCTTTTTCTTAAAAAAAGATATTACATTAACTTAGTGGTGGGCCGTCCATTTGGTACCTGGGCCTTCAGTGGGGACTTACCAACCTTAATCCACCTCTTAATACCACCACTATCACGTTGCAATTATAGAAACCATCAATACTATACAAAAACGCAGTATAACAACCCGTGGCATTACAGAGAGAGAGGCATCTCACATATTGAGGGTGAATACCATTTTACTAAAGCAAGCTCCAAACCTCTACATTACAACCGCAACTGTGCACCTACATCATCTGGAGCAGTTCAGAATTAATATTTGTCTAATGACATAAAAATTGTCATAAAAAAGACAAATAGACATAAAAAAGTCTAACTCAGATGTATTAATGTGTGCAGAGCTACACACATGTTTTGCCAGTCGAACTTGGCTGTAACAGATTCTCTATGACCAACCAATCAGAGAACGGAAAAATGCTGATGCTATCTCCGTGAGGCGAATATGAAATCTGATTGGTTAAAGAAACAGACTAATTGATAACATTCTCTGTGGTAAAAAGGCCAGCAGTATTGACTTTGAAGGCCCTGTGCAGATTGGATTGACATGGCAGCACATAGAGGCTGAAATATGCTTGGACAAAAAAATCTAACATCCACATACATGTACGAAATGAAGAGAATAAACTGTTGGGAATAAATTAATACAATTTCATGGAACAAATATTAGAATTTAGGTTGTAAATGTAGGTCAATTGCTGGCCCTGACCGCCTGCCACTGTATTAACTATATTATATTTTTATTTATAGGTGTGGAATATTGCATCGAATAAACTCTCCTTCCTAAATTCCTATAAGATGAAGATGGCAGTTATAATCGGAGTCTGTCACATGACCTTCGGCTTGACCCTCAGCGCAGTCAACTACATGTGCGTATTGTTTGTATGTGATTTCATCAAATTAGTTCAAATATTGCCCGCTGATCTTCTCCTAAAACCTCGACATGTCCGCTGTCATCCAGACATTTCCGAAAAGTCCGCAACGTGTTCCTGCGCTTCATACCAGAGCTCGTCTTCTTGCTGTCTCTGTTCGGTTACCTCGTCTTCCTCATCCTGTTCAAGTGGCGCAGGGGCGTGCAGTGTGACCGCAGCATCCTCCTGATTTTCGTCAACATGATGTTTTTCAACTATCAAGCTGACGAGAAATTCATCTACAGCGGACAGGTCTCACGTTATTTATTATAACGGCGCAGTAAATACTGTAGATTAACATGATGTATTTTTAGTGTCCTCTCTCACACAAACACACCGATACCAATCTGTGCTTTATTTGTCCCCCCCCCCAGAAAGCTGTCCAGATTTTCTTGGTGGTCCAGGCTCTGCTCATGATTCCTATCATGCTGCTAATAAAACCATTGCTCATGTACAGAAGACAAGAAAAGATTTCAGACCAGGTGCGGTGAAACTATTCAAAATATATGAATATTCTTGGGAAAACACGTTTGAAATACAAGCCAGTGCAAGTCTACAAACATAGACACGTGTCAGAGGACGCACATAGACGCACAGAGCACACACACCCTTTCATCTTATGAGTCATATCGCATGCGTACATTCACTAATTAATTTTAATTACATTACACCTAGTCGCCTTTTTGAAAGAGCTTCTTTTCTGCAACACGAGCTCTTTGCCGATACTTAAAAATTTTTTTGTTGATACAAACAGCAGGTATCACTATAGAGATGTGTGTTTCAACACTTCAGGCTGATCAACTATAGTAAAAGGACACTTAAGAATATGTAGAGCTATTGGGTCTTGAGTAAAAGAGAGATACACAAGATACACAGGTAAAATATTAAAAGTAAAAGTGCTTCCTTTAAACTTTCCCTTTAGATGTACTTAAGTATTCAAAGTACTGTGATTTATTATATCGGCACCAAATAGAAGTACAGATACGCGAAAAAGCTACTTAAGTACAGTAAAAAATTACATTTACTTCATTACTGTACACTGCTGTCTAACACGGTATAAAATAATGTATGAAAGCAAGCCATTTGTTCTTATTTGGTATAGATCAAATAATTAAATCGGTTGTATTTAGTTGGTCTTTGGGTGCCATTATTATTCTCATAAACAGTGAGCACCCATTAACGCAGTCCAGCACATTAGTTTTTTATACAGTTAAATTGAATGAGCTGTAAAGATGATAACAGGATTGCTCAACCACAAAGAACATGATTCCATTCCATTCCATCTTCTCCCGCTTATCCGAATTCGGGTCGCGGGGGCAGCAGTCTAAGCAGATTCCCTAGACACTTCTCCGTGTCCAGGGATCGGGTTGTCAAGGCCCTCGCCTTCGACTGCTGCCCGATCCTCTCAGCACCGGTCCCTTACGGTCCCTCCTGCAGGTGGTGAGCCCACGGGAAGGCGGCCCCACGTCGCTCCTTCGGGCTGAGCCCGGCCGGACCCCGTGGGGGAAGGCCCGGCAACCAGGCGCTCGCATACGAGCCCCAACCCCGGGCCTGGCTCCAGGGTGGGGCCCCGGCTGCGCCATACCGGGCGACGTCACGGTCCTTGATTTATTTTTTCTCGTAAGGGTTTTTTGAACCGCTCTTAGTCTGACCCGTCGCCTAGGACCTGTTTGCCTTGGGAGACCCTACCAGGGGCATATAGCCTCGGACAACATAGCTCCTAGGGTCATTCGGGTACTCAAACCCCTCCACCACGTTAAGGTGGCAGTTCAAGGAGGGGAAAGAACATGATATGTATAGCAAAGCATTAACTGGCAAATTGTGTAATAATAATATAAAACTATATGTACTATATACAGTACTGTATACAGTATTGCCTGTGTGAAAAAAAGTTACATTGTGTAATGCAGGCTGCTTGTATTCTGTTAAATTGGTGGTTTTATTTCATGCAATAGCAGATATTATGGTTTCTCAGGCAAGCCATGGTTCAAAATGGGCATGTCCCGGCTTGTGAAGAAAGAAGATGCTTTGGCCCAAGAACACACTGTACAAATGGTGAAACATTCTATCCAGATGAAAGTTGTATAACTCGTATATTATAACCTTTACAGTCATCTGATCTTATGCCAGAACAATTATAGGTGAGGGTTTGGTGCAACAGCATTCCTCAAGATCATCATATCATCAGCAACAGGGATCCCTGTTTTCCAGGAACGTCCTCTGCGTAAACCTTTACATTTAATACAGAAATCTTCCATGTCCAAAACGTTTTGGGGAAAAAAAACAACCTCATTTGATTCACACATTTTAAAGCAATTAAAAGTCAAAGTCTGCTGAAAAAGCGAAGTTGCTTAGAACAACCTATCTAACATCCCAACATACCAAAACGACTTAAGGAGCCGGCAATGAAATGTTAAGATTATAAAAAAAAAAAACTTGATTATTTGCGAAAAAAATCTTGCTTTATAGAATCATTTTGCAGTTATATTTGACGCAATATTTCTCTACATAATTTACATTATATTACTACTTACACATGTACATGATTGCGCAAGATTGCGTTGAACCGGACGCTCGGCCGCCTCATGTTTCGATTGATAAGCAGTATTGCTTTAAAATCTTTGTTTTTTAATGTTTCAATTGAATGCTTTAGCAAACACTTTCTTTTAATTTCCTTTGTACATTTCCATTGTACATTGTGTTTTTTTCAGTGATGTTAATCCGAGCTGTTTTTTTTTGCGGAAGGTGTTTCCTGAAAACACCTAGCAGTGTTACTGAAGATGAAAGGCATTGTTTTTTTTTAACCTGCAAGATTCTTGGCGTATTCTCGTTATTTATCGATTCTTCTACATGCATACGTAGAAATAGAGCGCAGCGCAGTCCACACCCTGCACTTTGAACCCTCTAGCACACCCACTAACAGTCACTTTATCATAATTCATCGCTGCAAACCTGAGAGTTTACTTTACACTGAGATAATACACACCGGCATGCACAGATGCAAATGCAGTTTTTGAGAACCGTCATCATATGATCAGTGAAGACACGGTTAGTGTCTAAAAGTTTTGTATTGCAGTCGAAGCAGAAGCAAAATTTATGTTTTTTTTTTTTTTTTGCATTTTCTTAAATTGACGACAGAAGTGGCCATAGATCCATCTTGAAGACTAAACCCATCAGACTGAAAAGTCTGAATTATGCCTAGGAAAGCAGGATTTTAAGTCATAATCACATATGTAATATTTCCGCATGCTGTGATTTTTCTGGGGCTGCTATTGTGCTAAATTCTTGAAAAAATGCTGAAATTGTTCGAGTCAATAAGGAGTAGAAGGTCACTTCTACAAAGGCAGCAGAGCTCATTTTCTCATTTTCTGAAAATGAATTGCAATCATTCTTTCCTTTCACCATAGTACTGTTTAACAAATCAACACTGGGTGAAAGATGAACACACTACTGCATAATCGCCTGTATCTATTACCGGTGAAGTGAATAACACTCTTTATCATGGCACCTGTTAGTAGGTGGAATAAATAAGAAAACAAGTTAACATTTTGTCCTTAAAGTTGACGTGTTAGAAGCAGGAAAAATGGGTGAGTGTAAGGATTTGGACGAGTTTGACCAGAGCCAAATTGTGACGTCTGGACGACTGGGTCAGAGCATCTCCAAAACTGCAGCTAATGTGGGATGTTCTGGTCTGCAGTGGTCAGTGTCTATCAAAAGTGCTCCAAGGAAGAAACAGCGGTGAACCGGTGACAGGGTCACGGGCGGCCGAGGCTCATTGATGCACGTGTGGAGCGAAGGCTGATCCGTGTGGTTCGATCCAACAGACAAGTTAATGCTGTTAATGCTCAGAACTGTTTTGGCAGCAAAAGAGGGACCAACACATTATTGGGCAGGTGCTCATAATGTTATGCCTGATCGGATATGCTGCATATATTATTCCCTTATTCGGTATTTACCTTTGTTAATATGTTTTTATTGCTTCTTTATTCTTTCTACTCTTTCTTTGCTATATTTTAGCAAAAATCATTTAATGTTCCCATCAAATGATAAGTTGGAATCTTTCACTAAAACTTTATTTTATTTTTTATTTTATTTTTGCAGGTCGGTCTTAGCGATGTGTTCGTGTGCGAAGCGATCCACGCCATAGAACACTGCCTCGGCTGCGTTTCCAATACGGCGTCTTATCTGCGGATGTGGGCTCTCAGCCTTGCCCACTCAGGTACTCACTCCCTCACCCACCCATTTACCCACTTACACAAACGTACCTCAGAAGAAAACCAGATTTGTTCAGGAGCATTAATCGTGTGTGTAGAGTTATCGGAGGTATTATGGCGGATGCTGATGCGCGTGGCTTTGCGTTCCGGGTCATCGCCGACGCTCGCGCTGATCTTCTGCTGCTTTGTGTTGCTAAGTGTGTCAGTCCTGATAGTCATGGAGGGACTGTCTGCATTCCTGCACGCTTTACGTCTGCACTGGTGAGAGTGTATTATTAAATTATATGTTGTTATGTCTTATTAGTCACGCCGAAAAATGGGCAGTTCAAAGTTATTAACCTGCGTAATGGAAGCCAATCACAGTGAGTTAACTGTGACATCATGGTCATGGCCAGTGAGGAATTTCAGCCATGCAGAAGCCAGAGTTATGTTTTTTCCTCTTAAAATAGTTCCAACCATTGGAAATGGCTTCATTATATAACTTTTATAGTAATAGACTTATTCTGTTTAGTAGGGGTGTAACGGTACACAAAATTAATGGTTTAGTGTGTACCTCGGGTTTTAAGTCACGGTTCGGTTCCATTTCCATACAATTAGGGGAAAGAAATGCAAAACATAAAATCGCCTCTTGTGTTTTATTAACGCAGTTTATTATTTTTACCATTTGTGAATTTCACATTTTTAAAACAATTTTTAATTACCGTATTTTCCGGACTATAAGCCGCTACTTTTTCCCCACGTTTTGAACCCCGCAACTTAAACAATGAAGCGGCTAATATATAGATTTTTTCCTGGGTTTTTCCCGGTTTCACAAAGCCAAAAAACTGAGCCCCGTAACATTAGACCAATGAAATTGCTGAACAGGTTCAGGTGAACCAATGAAACTCTTTATATTAAATCCTGCTCCTACTGAATCGGGCCGCAACACATCATAAATATGGATGAGGTTCCTCTGACGCTTGACCTGCCGCTCACTCAGACTGTCAACAGGAAATGCGAATCATTTGTCACGCTAAAAACAACCGGGCATGAAAAAACGCACTTCACCTGTGATTTTTAAACGCACTACTTGGTAGGCTACTGTTTAGATACAAGCCGTGTAACAGACACTGTTTTGTTAAAGCCTGTGTAAAGTTCATTAGTTTCAGTGTAGGCATATAGACAGGTGCGGCTTATTTATGTTCAAAATAAAAATCTTTGTAAAATTCAGTGTGTGCGGCTTATATTCGGGGGCGCTTAATAGTCCGGAAATTACGGTAAATGCTTGCATGGTTAAAAAAAATTCTAAAATAATATTTCATAGTTTATAAAAATAAATATATACAAATAAAATAGAATAAATTCAATTAATGCAATAATGTTTTTTATTATATTGATTGAATTGAGTGATCGTTTAAATTGGCTCAAAATAAATACAGTAGATTAAATACAATTATAAGAAACGGAATGGAAAATTTTGATGGAACATTTTGTAGACCCCGTAATGCAGAGTGTGTGTGATTTTTACATTTAATATTTAATTTTCTAAAGATATGATCTACTTAGCTGCTCTACTTATTTAAGCAGACTTTAACAAATGTATTTATCCTTTCCCTAATTTATTCATTCACTCCCTCGATATGTGGACTTGTCAGGATATTCTCCTTTTAAGAGAAATTCCTGAAGCTGTACATAAAACGCTAAAGAATCCGTATCGCGAGACTGTTGTTAAAAAAAAACGATGGGAGTGAGTTTTACAGTGTGCTACAAATCGTATTTCTGGTACTGAGTGAGAAGTCACAGTGACACTGCGGTAACTCTAGTAACACAAAACGCAAGGCGGAGACTAAACACACTTGTGGCCCGCCACTTGATACGTAATAAGAGGGATATTAACTATGTTCCGCACATAAAAACGATGTGCACCGAACCAAAAACCCTGTAGCGAATACGTGTACCGTTACCCCTCTATTGTTTAGTCATATTTAGATTTTTAGTAGGAAATTCTCAGAAGACATATCTGTGTGTTTGTGTGTCATTTATTTATTGATTTTTATTTTTTTTTACAGGGTTGAGTTCCAGAACAAGTTCTATAACGGAGATGGAGTTAAATTTACACCGTTGTCCTTCAAGTCTAAGGAAACACAGCAGCGGTAAAGTATTCCATGTACTCGTGTACACCAGTGGTGGGCCATGCATTTAAAACCTATTCCTTCAGTAATGTCCTGCATGAATCAATCCATCTCTTAATACCATCATTATGACGCCACGGCTATAGAAACTATCAATATTATACAGAAACGCAAAATAATGGCATTACTAAAGCAAGAAACCCAATCAACACATTTCAACAAGTCTCCTTTCACTGCAGCCACAGCTGCACCACCCGCATACATCATCTCTAGCAGCAGCATCGATATTCACCTCATAGAATGATTCCTGTTTTTTGTGCATTTTTTTCCCTGCGTTGCAATTTTGCTGGGGATATAAAATGAAGGCAAATTGTTGGTTTTTTTGTGTAAATTCTACTGTTTTGAACTGTTTTTTCGGACCTTTACATCACGATGTCCACCTTTTCTTGAACAGTCTGATTTGTAAATGTTCTTACAAGTGTATCTGCAACCAAATCGATTTCTTCTCCTCCGTCATCTATTGTGGAATTAAAAAGCAGCTATTAAATATTTGAGCTTGTGCTGTTTGCCACAGATTCGGGTTGAGAAATCTGACCATCGGTTCTCACAGTGTCGGCTTTACGGCAATAAAATCTGATTGGACAGAAACTCCAACGTAAATGTTTACTCGGAAATTTACTCTTTACACTGAAGTGCTCAGGCTGCAGGAAGCAAAAAAAAAAGCAAAAACAATATTTTACACAAATTCAAGACAAAAACGTTTTACATAAATCTTTTTATCTGACGAACATAAATTCGGCAAATTCACATATGCAACCTGAGAAGACACAAGTATCACCTGCATCCACAAGGTGACACTCAGGAGACTTGGATGTAAAGACTGATAGCACACCTAAACCCACAGGCTAACTACACTGAATATTTGCACTATTGATATTCAGGCAATTACTGCCCCCCCACTTAACGTCCATTTTTTTCATGTTTAAAAATATGTTGCGTGTATACTGCTGATTACCTCAATAAAATGTTACTTCATGATCTATTGTCCTGAAATTTCTCTTTTATGTCCTGGTGATAAAGAATAATCACCCAAGGGGTTTGCTTGTGAAGCTGAAATTGATTCAGTCCCTCTGCGGTGTTTTTTCTTCTGGTTTTTATTGATTTTTTTTCAATACAGAAGGGTGGTGTGTTGTAAGTCTACTTGGAGTTCTTTCACACGCAATTCTAGTTCACATTCCTTAAGCTGCAGTGAGGTGTGACATAATGGTATGATAGTCATGACATATATATTTTTATAGATTTAAAATGTTTGTATTTAGTTTGTTTTTATTTATTTTTAATTTTTTTATAATTTTTTTTCCTTTCTGGAAATTATTTTATATATATATATGCAACTAGCTCTGCTTAGAAAATAATTTTACACACTTCAAAATAGACCTAGACTCATACTATTGTCTTTAATACACTCGACTACAACTTACCACATTTTTACACTATGTATCCACACACACATGCTTGTTTGGGTTGCACCAGGAATTCGTCTGTAGATGATCCATCACTATATTGTGTTTGTTAATGGTAAAGCAGCACGTGCATATATCTTAGTAATTAATGAGTGCTCCTGGGTGTTCTGAGGTGTGTAAGCAAATTAGGGATCAAGAATGATAATAACTTACTGGTATGCTCACATGTAATTGTATTGACTTCATTTGACTTCACTGCGAGATTTGTTTGTTTGTTTGTTGCCCAAACAAAAAATGTATTCTTAGAGAGGTTTCCCATGCGATCTACGATGCATGTGGTGTCTTTTCTGATCAATCACACAGAATGGCACATACGTTCGACTTCAGTTTATTGCAGATAACAGACAAGTATATTTACACAATGGAAAAAACCTGAACTGAAACTGTTCCTGATTGGGTAAGAAGACATAGTAACCAGATGTGTGTGAGTGCAGACAGAGACATTCCATGTACCCTAAATACTCACATCGTAAAAATCATACAGACACTGAACAGACAATATAGGAGTGTGTGTTTAGAGAATTAGTGTGATGCCCATTTTAATACTAACATGATTTTACTGCATAGCACTTTCAATTAGAGATGAGCGAATCCAGATTCTTTTAGGTCAGGGGTCACCAACCTTTTTGAAACTGAGAGCTACTTCTATAATATTTTATAAAATATTATAAATTTCTATTCTATAATATTTTATAAAAAAATAGAATAAATCAAATTAATGCAATAAACTTTTTTATTATATTGATTAAATTGAGTAATAAATTAAATTAGCACAAATTAAATTGATTAAATAAAATCAAATAAATGGAAAAAATTACATTAAATAGTTTACATTTGTTAGACCCCATTTGGGTAAAACAGAAGTGTTTGTGTGTGTGTGTGTGTGTGTGTGTGTGTGTGTGT
>JAAIIK010000028.1:5612364-5627525 GCA_014706435.1 Silurus glanis | reverse complement strand
TCGAAAGACAATATCTTTACCCTATGGACATTTTTATACCAATATGTCACAGGATCCTTTGCCGATTTTACTTAGACCCGTGTACCCCCCCACCGGTTGGCGCTATCCTGCGGCGGCTGAAAGGTCAAGGCGCTGAATGTTGTCCTTGTGCTCGGGTTTCCATTCTTTTTAGCACCCGAACAGGACGATTTGCTTTCGTTGCCTTCTGGCGCTTTGGATAGATGGGAAGCGATCTGGCTTGGTTTGCCCCCTACAGTGGGCACAAAGGGCACAGAGAACAAGCCGGTGGGAAAATAGCACCGAGAGCATCAATTCTCTCGAAACAAGAAGAGATTCAAAAGAGACCTGCCAGATAGAGAGAAAAAAAAGAGAATCGACCGGTTCGCTGAAATGTCTCTTCGCAAATACTTGCTTTACCCCCGACGGGGAGCGCTAAGGTTACCGCCGTGTGTTTGCCCAAACTTTGGTGGCGCCGTTTTTTTTTCCCAGTAAATTACAGTAACTTACTGTACATAGTGGACAGGCTTTTGGAAACGTCCTGCAGTCCCAAATCACGTCTCCCAGGTAGCGATTTAGTTTAAATAACACAGTTCTCACACACCCCTCACATTTGGCCTGATGGAACTTGTTCGGTTCTCTTTGACTGTACCTACCTGCCTGCGTCACGCTCGCTTTTCCCTGTCGATTCTAATTCTCCCACAAGTGGAATACCGATTGTAATTTATGCCAGAGGTCCAGCTAGAAAATCAACCCTAATTACACGGATCAGTTTCCTGATTCCTGTAATGTCCGAAGCGCATCATACACTAAATTGCCAAAAGTTTGCGGACACCTAGTCGTAAGTACGGTATGTGTTTTTTTTTGCGTCGCATTCCACATTTAGTCCCAATTTTCCTCTTATAATTCCGTCCACTCTTCTGGGAAGATGTTCCACTAGATTCTACAGCGTGGACATTTGTGTTCATCAGCCACAAAGGTGTTAGTAAAGTCAGGTACTGATGTTGGTGAGGAGACCTGGGGTGCGGTCAGTGTGTAGAATTCATCCCCAAGGTGTTGAGATCAGAGCTCTATAGCAGCAGATCTTTCCTAATATTGCGACATACTAATAATTAGCAACTTCTCTTATGATAAAGTGTGCTCTTCACTGGATCCACAGCCAATCCCTGGGATTCACCCCCCTGATAGGACATCAGTCCACGTAATAATATTTACACTTATTGTCCTCCTGAGAGCAGAGCGGTTTTCCAGTCTCGCCGTTGGCTCATTCCAGTGTCCTCACGTGACTTTGTGTTTAATTGAATTCTTTTGCTCCTCAGAGATGCGCCGTTGCCACCTGTAGCCATTAGCGCTTCTCTGTAGATCTTTAGTGAACTCAACTGTACTAACTGGAGATATTAAATGGTTTAATAACAGCTAATTCACCTTAATGGACCCACTTTAGCGTAAAAACCCGCGCAACGTAAAACGGGCACGTCTTTCTCGTGACACGTCACGGTCGGACGTGTGGACCTACTGTCACGGTTCCTCGTAATCGTGTGGCAGAGTAGATTTGAAAACGGTCCTCGTGCAAACTAAAAATTGGCGGACAAGCCGAGCGAAATGCAGTGGGGTGGGTGTGGCCTAATATTCTAATGAGCACACTTGATTGACAGCTATGTCTCAGACAGCCAGGTGGCAGATCTTTATTTATTTATCGATTGATTGTCTCACAGATATCGCAAAATAGGGCTTTCAAACAGCGAAATCAATGATATCAGCAGGTGTGTTTTTGTATCGCCGTGGGGTCGGGACGGATTCTGTCCTCGACTGGACGTTAGGTCACGTACACTAGGCCGTGTTACTCTTCTGTATCATCTGAAACCTGATATGTGCGTCTGATTAATAAGAAGTACATTAGGGTCAGGAGACGGGCCTGTAAATGCTGCCTTCTTCACCGCAAAGACACTGGAGATCCTCCTCCTGCTTGCGTCCGCATCCTTCAGTCTTTAAACATCAACCCGTCCCTGTTCTGTCCGTGTTCGGCGCTCACGTAACAGACCCGTAAATCCGCCGCTGAAGGTTTCATCTCGCTGTGAGGTCGGCTGTGAAATACACTCTACCCTTCAGCCTTGAGAAAGACTCCTCACTCTTCATCCTGTGCGGCAGTAAATTCGCAATCTTGCTTAGATTTGCAGAACATCTGAACAAGGTGTTAGACGCAGCACCACATCAAGCAGCAGGTTTCCGCAGGGTCTTAAAAATCTCAATTTAACGCCTTTAAAATTTACAATCGCTGTTTTGGGTTTCAAACGGGTCTTAATTTACAGATGTCCATGTAGCGCTGATTCTAACGCTCATTGAAATGCGATTTAATGGGATTTCCGTGGTTGTTGTAGTTCTTTCTTTCGCTAGTCCGAATATAATTCACGACAGCCAATCAGCTTCCTGTTACCGGCGCGAATCTATCTCGGATTGTTCCATAGACGTAAAACGGATTTAAATGATTTCTAGCTATAGGGAAGTAGTGCAAGTTCATGCTTGAACAGTAAATAAACGCTGAACGTATTTGCGCGTGTGTTTTTGATGGTCTTGAATTTCATTCTTAAAGCTAAAAAGGTCTTAAATTTGAAACCTGCAGAAACCCGTACAGTAGTTAGAGCACAGAGGACACGCTGCCACGTCCTGTCGTCTGACTGTGAACCACACCGAGGTGAACTCTGGCACTTACGCACTAAATGCCACCACTTAGAATAGCATCAGTTAATCTTTTAAACCCCTTTCCTAAATAAAGTCGCGCTCAGGATGATGTATGGATCGGGAAGAGAAAAAGCTTCGTTTAATCATTTATGCGAATATTACACTCTCGATCTCTTCTCAAACATTGGCTCCATTTAAACCCTGAGTCCAGGCCAGGAATAATAGACATCTCGGTGAGGTCTGGAAAAGGCGGGTGTCCCAATATTTTTGGGCAAAAAGTGAAATTTATATTGTATAGTAAACAGTAAGTAACTGTTACTTCTGAATGAGCACAAATCTTTACAAGATCTGGCGGAACATCTACCCAGAAGAGTGGAGGTCATTATAAGAGTAAACTAAAAAAAAAAAAAAAAAAAAAAAAAGCACTTCCCAATCTTATGTTCAGGCGTCCACAAACTTTTGCCCTCACGGTGCATCAGATAGAATTGTTGCTGTTCCTGTTCTCTTTTGGTTCTTCGCCACGATCCCGCGGTTTACCGCCGTTATTTATCAGCGCCTCGTACTGTAGATTTCGCTACGGAGCGGATCAGGGTCAGGACACGCCCTTCTCGGGAACGCACTTTCCACCGCACTTTGCCCTGCACTCTACTCTTGTTTGTAGGTGATACGTGCAGAAGCGCACGGCACTTCTAGCTGACACGCCCTACACGTGTGCTAATTGTTCGGCTGTTGTAAAAACATGCCGCTTTGGGATCATGTGCCAGGATCGTGTTCACCTGTCGAAAGATATAAAGACTAACCGCGCCAACCCGAGGCTGCACTCCACCGCTCCACCGCCCGCTCGCACGTAGTCGTGTGTGGCATGCACTCGAACTGACACCGTCATGGCTTCTATTGATATTTAGACCCGTATCCATAGCGGTTTTATCGAGCTTATGGAAAAGTCAGAGAAAAGGTCACACGAAGGACAGATTCGCATCCACACGATGCATTTCGGGTCCGATTTCCATACGATTCAACACAATGCGCTGTCATGCAATGAAAATAAATGCGATGCTCTAAACTTCGATATGGTACAGATAGTTTGATTTCTTTGGATCAGACAGACAGCAAGTCATCACACACACACACACACACACACACACACACACACACACACACGCGCGCACATACACACACACACACCTTTGTATTATAGAGGAAAAAAGATCAAATAAAACCTTTTCCTGTTGTGTATGCAGGAAGTTACAGCTCTACCTCTGCCATGTTAATCTGTGCTCTATGTGTTCACGTAGCAGCAGCGGTGCTGAGAGAACGCGCTCGAGATACGGTTTAGAGAGGAGAAATCGATCTGCATATCAAATCTTGCTCACAAACTATTGGTCAACTTCTGAATAATAAAAGTAAAGCGCATCTGCTAATAATTAAATATAAAGAAATATGTTTTTACTGATGCAAATGTGTTTAAAACGACGCATCGTGATACAAATGCCAACGTTTAACTTCCCTAATATATATATATATACACACGTGTGTGTGTGTGTGTGTGTGTGTGTGTGTGGAATTCATACAATCAAGTAAAACCAATTCCCTCCATGGAATAATCCTCTTGAATGATAATCCCACAAGATTCGTTCGTTGGCCTCCAGACCGCCAAGAGAAGACCAGCTGTTGTGATCTGCAGCTTGCGATCGATTGCATTCTTTTATTTATTTATTTATTTTTGCCAAAGGACGAGTAAATACAAATCCCACCAGGACTCCCCGCACTGAACGTGTTGATTGAGAGCCAGTTTGCATGCGCTATAAGAGCGGCGACGGTGCCGCAGTGGGTATTTATAGCCTCCCCTTCGTCACCGCAGCGCCCGCTGAGATCCGAGTGAGACCGGAGCGAGACCGCGCTTTCGCACCTGTTTTACAGCCTGTTCACACGCACCGGACACACTCGAGCCGGACTCGTTACCGCGTTCTGTAACGTAGTAATCGTACGCTGTCGAAAAATGACCACATGCTCATTTGTTGGGGGTTGAGTGGGGTGGGGGGGGGTGGGGGGGGGAGGGGATATAAATATATGACTTGGGCGTCACTTGCCATGCTAATCTTACTCAAAGCTGGAAAGGTCACTCGGACGACATCGGTGACATCATGTCAAATTCATGGGTTGCTCGTATCACTGAGGACACCGTCGTGTTCCTGCGTATATAAAAGCTCTGAAAACGTGCGCGGTAAACGCATAAACGCTCAGCTTTTAATGCCTTCAGGAAAAAAAAAAAAAACGACTGCGACAGAGGACGCCATTAGCAGCCAGATGGTCAATGCTGTGGATCACCTTGGAGAGAGAGAGAGAGGGAGAGAGAGAGACGGAGAAAGAGAGGGAGAGAGATGGAGAAAGAGAGGGAGAGAGAGTGTTCACACAGTTCTGTCCTCGATTTAGAATTTAGGGCTGGGAGTCTCTCTGGACCTTTTTTTTTTTTTCATTTCGATTCCTGACGCCGTCGTTTGTACTCGTGCAACTGGACGCAGACGCCAAACTCTCGGCTCGTTCTAGCCAATAATTAAAAAAATTTAAAAGTGATTCGATAGCTTGCGTTTCAATTCCGCTCGTTTTTCTAACGCAGTCACGATGCAGCCTACGCAGTGTGCGGACATGCAAAGAGAGAGAGAGAGAGAGAGAGAGAGAGAGGGAGAAAAAAATGGAGAGAGAGAGAGAGAGAGAGAGAGAGAGAGAGGGGTGTGTGCGTGTTGTGCAAGTGTGTGTTGGCGCAGGCCGGCGGTCACGTTCTCATACATCATCCAACGGCAGTCTTTTCATTGACAAGCTTTTTGTTTGCAATCTCACTTTCTCTCTTTCTTTCTCTCTCTCTCTCTCTCTCTCTCTCTCGCTCTCTCTCTCTCTCTTTAAGCCCACGGCTGCATAGTTCTGCGTTTGCTCTGCAGCAGTCCGAACGTCACACGCCGGGGTTCCCGACGTCACACTCTTTCATTATTATGGCTGCGCAGCACGTCCTCTCGCTCTCAGCCTCCGTCTCGACTTCTTATCAAAAGGGCTCTGTCCCAAACAATAGCTCTGGATTTTTTCTTTTCTTTTTCTCAAAAGGCAAAACTGGCCGCTCATTCACAAGCGCTCCTGCTCTCCGTAGTCTACATTAGATTTGTTTTTCCGTACAGCCTTCGAGGCTCGATCTCATTCCTTCTTTAAATTTTTGATTCAATGCTAATTCACTGTGAATTTTTCTTTAAAAAAAAATAGTGCCACATATATCACCGTCCTCTCTCTCTCTCTCTCTCTCTCTCTCTCTCTCTCTCTCTCTCTCTCTCTCGCTCTTTCTCTCCCCTGCTCTCGGGTCTCTCTCTTTTTTTTCTCGTCTCGCCTCATCTCTCTCTTTCAGCAGGACCTTCATTCAGTCCGGCTTATCATTTGTTGGTCAGTGTGTATTACGGCTTGAGTCACCGCACCCGATTGGTCCACGGCTGAAGCCCCTCCCCTCTTCCCCCTCCTACTTTTGCCCCACTTCCCGCCCTCCTTGCGTAAAAAAAAAAACGAATACAGAAATTCAGCCACTCTCACATCTCTCGGCTGGAGGCGTTTTTTTTTTTCGCTGCGGCCTCGGCTGTGATGCGTCACCGCAACCGACCTGAAACTGAAAGCTCTGAAATGAAAAAAATGGTGTCCTTGTGTGTGGTGCATTGAAAAAGGAAGAAGGGGGGTTGGGGGTGTGAATTGCTTTACGTTTCTTTGTGCATTTCGTAGAGTCAGAAATCTGTTTATATTCATTTATTACTTTATATTTACATCCAGACATTAAAAAGAGGAGCATTTAAAACAGGTGAATTATATAAAACCTGGATTAAATCATACGTGGTGAAAATAATCAGCCATCACCCTGGTGTCATGTGACCAGAAAAGCTGTGAAAACTCTGCACTTTCAATTGTTTTTTTTCCGTTTATAGCTACATGTAATAGCAGCAATCATCTACGAGACAGTTATTAACATGTTAACTGCATTGACAGAACTGATTCAATATTTTCTCTTTTTCTTTCTCTCTCTTTTTTTCTCTTTCCTGCACAGGAGCCTTTCTCATTCCCTACCTGTTGTTTATATTCCTCGGTGGAATTCCTATTTTTTTCCTGGAAATATCTCTGGGCCAGTTTATGAAAGCTGGAAGCATCGCTGTGTGGAACATCGCTCCACTCTTTAAAGGTCTGACCTTCTTCTGCTTAGCTCGCAGCACCTCCATTATTCCCCCCCCCCAACATCCTTCTTGAAAAACCCAAGCCACACCTCCTTATTACAGTAAAAACCACCAAACCATGCCGCCTTTATTATTAAAACTGAAGCCACGCTTTCTTATTTAGTAGTAAAAACACAGGCCACGCCTCCTTAATAATATCTGTAAACACAGGCCATGCCTCCTTTATAATATATGTAAACACAGGCCACGCTTCCTTTATTATATCTATAAACACAGGCCACGCCTCATTTATTATGTTTATAAACATAGGCCACGCCTCCTTTATTGTATTTATAAACACAGGCCACCTTCTTTATTATATCTATAAACATAGGCCACGCCTCCTTTATTATATTTATAAATACAGGCCACACCTCCTTTATTATATCTATAAACACAGGCCACGCCTTCTTTATTATATTTATAAACACAGGCCACGCCTCCTTTTTGGAGTTCAGTGAGTTGTGCTGTTTTGAATGAATGCTGCATTATGGCACATTTTTAAACCCTACAGTTTGTCAGTCCACTGCTAATGAACCGTCTCCCTGTTCCGTTTCTTCACTCTGTGTCTCAGGACTCGGCTATGCCTCCTCGGTTATCGTGTTCTTCTGCAACACCTACTACATCATGGTCCTGGCATGGGCTTTCTATTACCTTATTAAATCCTTCACCGCTGTACTGCCGTGGTCCACTTGCACAAACTACTGGAACACGGAGAACTGCATCGAGACCTTCCGCCATGACGCCTGCAGGAACGGCACCAACTCCAACTACACCTACATGAACAAGACCTGCGAGGAGTTAGAGAACGCCACCTCGCCCATCATCGAGTTTTGGGAGTGAGTTGCTTCCTTTCCGTTTCCGTTTCTGTTCGTATGCGACGTCATACGTCATCAATTCCTCTGCATGATGCACCATGACCTTGGGTGTGTGTGCGTTTGTGTGTGTGCTTATGTGTGTGTGTGTGTGTGTGTGTGTGTGTGTGTGTGTGTGCTATAGACAAAACACCTCCGATAAATGAACCAGTCGCTACTCAGACGTGTGCTGTTATTGGATCTAATGGCTCTCCCGAACCCTTGAAGATCCACCTACACATTTGGTTTCCACATTATGGAGATGTTCCATGCTGATGTTGTTTCCTCAGAATCTCCTGTTTCATAGAAAACACTCTTTTACTTTTATGACTGAAAAGTGATCCACGTGAGAAAGAGGTCTTGTGTGCTTTGGTTTGTTCCTGTTTATAAACTCTTATAATGTCTATATACAGTACACGGTATGCCCAAAAGTATTGGGACACCTGACTTTACCAGCCACATGTGGTTTCTCTTTGAACTGGAGACAGACACTTGTTGAGTGGAGCACAAAAATTTTAAAGGAGACTTTAGGAGACACCCAAACCCAATGCCCCTGTGCACAAAGCCAGCTTCATGAAGATCTGCTTTCCATGGGTTGGAGTGAAAGATCTCATGCACCAGAGCTCTGACCTCAACGATATTGGGATGAATGTGAATGCTGACTGGTCCTCATTGGTGAATGAGCACAAATCTGCACAAAATCTAGTGGAACCTCTTCCCAGCAGAGAAAAGATTTTTATAACGGCGGAAAATAAATGCTAAATATGGAATGGGATTTTCAAACAGTCTTATGGTCAATTGTCCGCATACTTTTGGCCACAGAGTGAGTCAATTCCGTCCAGGTCAAATAAAAAAAAAAAATTTCGGCATGTAAAACCTCGACATTAGCAAGATCCAGGTGCTCTGACGCCGTATTTCAGGCACAGAGTCAGTGTCTGTGCGCGCTCGTGAAGGCGCGAGTGTTCGGGGTCTTTAAATAGCAAAAGTCGAGTCATTGAACCCGAAAAAAACATCATGTTTCCTGGCAAAAGCGTGAACAAACAAACAGCGAGAGCGGGTGTGTAATAACACGTCGGTGTCTTTTGGACGGATGCCACCGGCGAATCGGGTTGAAGGAATCGAGCGGCCCGGGTTTTGTTTACGCCGTGGCGATGCGTAAAAATTCCAAAGCCAAATGAAGTCAAATCGGACGAATCATGAAGCGTGTCTTGTATATAAACGGTTCCACATATGAAGATGTTTGTTTCTGCCGCCTGCTTGCTGGTGAACTTCAGTGTTTCCGCACCGCAGTCACTTGCGGCTTTGGCCGTTAAGGATCAACATCCTCGATATGCAAATACACCATAACTGAATAAACATGGACTCGGTGGAAGTGACTCATTGGAAGCACGTGCTCGCTTTTAGAGTCAGGACAAACGAGGCAACCATTAAATTGCTGCTAGCAAGTAATGCATTCATTAATATATTGGGTGAAAGATAGATATTAAAGACATACACATATATATATATATATATATTCAAAAGTATTGGGACACCCGACTTTTCCAACCGTGTCATGAAAATTTCCTCTTTAAACACGGAGACGTTCAAGCCGACCGTTTTGATTTATTTATACACACTACATGGTGTGGCCAAAAGTATTGGGACACCTGGATTTTCCTATATGCCATATGTGGTTCTTCATAGGATGTTCACTCGAGCTAGAAGACCCAAACCTGTTCCAGCATGACGATGCCCCTACATTCATGTATATATGTTTTACATGTTTTGGAGTGGAAGATCTCCTGCTTTCGATCTCTAAACCCTATTGAATGAATGTGAATGCTGGCTGCACCCCAGGTGTCTCCACCTCACCTGAACGAGCACAAAGTTCCACGAAATCTCCAGAGGATGATCAAAAAGCTCATACAAATCGTACGGCCGTGTGTCCAAAAACGTATGGCCTTATAGCGTAGTTGTTCTTGAGCTATTTTTTTTTCACCCTGGATTTTGATGTACGTAGACTGTATTTCACCGTGTCGTGTTTCAGACCATGTTCTTTGTCCTTTACTGTGCAGGAACAAGGTGCTGCGTATCTCTGAAGGTCTGGACAGTCCGGGTCAGATCAACTGGGAGATGACTTTGTGTCTGGTGGCCGTCTGGGTATTGGTTTACTTCTGCGTTTGGAAAGGAGTGAAGTCTACAGGAAAGGTACAGACATCTATACAGTCTGTCACACACACACACACACACACACACACACACACACACACACACACACACACACGAGCTGATATCAAAGCGGCGCTCACCATCTTTTTTTCCTCTCTGTCTCTCTATCTCTATCTATATTCTCTATTCTTCATTAAAAATCCGAGTGCACGATGTGGAAATGAGTGAACTTCAATGTGGATTAAGGATTTATTACGTTCACACTCGCGGGAAATACCATTCGATGGCACACGATGCGGATGAGCGCGTTAATACACCGAGAAGCCTTTCGCACACATCCTGGCTACGTCACCGAACCGACGTGACTTTCTCTAGCCTCTCGAATTTGCATAGCCCCTCCCACCAGCCGGCACTCCACATCAGCACAGTAGCAAGGCAGAGAGGTCGTCATGGCAACGTCATGTGCCAAAAGAGGCGTGGTTTAGCTGATATCCGTGCATTCCCGTCAGAAATGTGCAGAAATGTTGGACGGTTAGCGGGGGAGGTTTTCTGCAGTGGGACGTGACCAGGCCCTCGTGTGCACATGGCCACTAGCCAGAATGGCTCTCTTCTGAACGTGGGAGGAGGAAGAGGAGGAGGGTGAGGCTGGAATGGGGTTTGTTGGATTCGGATGGAGGGGGAGTGGGTGTGATCACATGAATCCACACTGTCAGAATGACTGGAGTTTATTTCTGGTGTTTCATGCAGCCACACCGCCCTCCCCCCCCCCACACGCTTTACAACCACTTGCTTATGTTTCACATACCACTGACTTCAAATTGGCCTCGACAAAGAAAACAGACAGTGAGAAATTTTCCAGATAAGGAAAGGAAACCGCTATTAAGAGATCGTTCAAAAAAGAGGTGCCAACCTCCTTTTTTTTTCCTTTTATTTGCCATTTTTAAGAGAAGTAGTCTGAGCTTACTGGGCCTGTATTCCCGTGCCATAAGGTTGCGTCCCAGTGAGCTAATTGGCTTTTTCCAGCATCTCATTAAATATTACGAGGGGCTGAATCAAAGCGCCGGATTAACCTACATCTCGCAGGTCAGGTGGGACGGAAATGAAGGTGTATTTACTGTTTCCCAACGTTCTGAGGAGCATTTCTTTTAGTCAGTGCAGCCCCTAAAGAATTCAATATGGCCATATCCATACATGTTCAACCCTCATATTAGTATAAGCGGATCAATGTCTCTTTAATAGAGGTCGACCGATAATGGATTTTAATCGAAAGCTAGGTTGGATTACGATCGATCACTAATTAATTAACTAATATTAAAAAAAAAAAAAAAAAAAACGGATACTGGATTAAAAAATAAAACAAATATAACACTCCAAGGGAAATAGTTCTGAATAGTTCTATAAATGTGCAAAATAAAATAAATATGAATATATTAATAAATAAATAGCATTCTGTAATAAACAAACGATAAATAATACATATAATGTAGCGCTCTCCGTGCACCGCGTAAACAACACGTCAGCGATTCACCTGTAGAGGCCGCTCTCTTGAGGACAGGGAACCCGGAATGGGTGTGGTTTATTGCCGATAGCTGATAGTTCCAGCGATCGGCTAATCGGCAAAAACGATGAATCGGTCGACCTGTACTCTTTAATTGATTGGTGTGGTATAAAAGTATGTAAAGCGTAGGTAAAGTTGGTGGATGTCACAACGCCTCTGAAACAGAAAAGCCCTTCTTCACTCTGCTTATGAATGGCATCGTCTCCACCTTCAAACGCTGTATTTTCCGTCAGATCTTTTTTTTCCGTTCGCGTTAAGGAGAGACTTACGTTCCCTGAAGTTCTCTGTCTAATAGAAGAGACACATAATCACATCTTTGTTGATTCATTGTCCCACCTCGACATCACATAAAGGCCAGCACGGCTCAAAAGCCTGTCTCTGTGAGCACATGGAAAAAAGCAGGAACACACAAGGCCCGTATTAGACACAGGAGTTGAGAGGGGACCTGGTGGGTGCGGGGTGTGAAGCGTCCCGTCCTGAATAGCGCCCCTGTCTCATTATGGTCGAGTTCATCATCCCTGTGGGTCACGGAGTAATACTCAACCCAGCCTGAGCTTTCCGTGTCCGAGGACAGGCACGGGGTGTGTGAATCACTTCGCTACGGCCATGTGACGCCGCATACCGAGATGTGTATTTGGAGGCTGTGAGGGGCTTCGTTGCCTGGCGAGTTCATAAACAGAGCCGCTACAGCAGAACGTGTGAGAGGAGAAGGGAAAAAAAAACATTCGCCTGACTCATTGTATGGAAGCTATGCGGGACTGACCCGGCCATCGCAGACACTGAGGAAAGATCATGTGTGTTTCAGAGCCCATCTTTCATAGCGATGATTACATAAAGCACGGGAATGTTCTAATCGCACTTCAATACAGAATAGCATCCGTTATACCAAGGATACATATTTATAAAATACTTCTCTAAAAGAATGAAGCCATTGTAGAGAAATCACCATGAAGGAAATGGTTACATGCAGTATACAATACCTCGTTTCTAAATACAGCAGTAGAAGAAGAAGTAAAGAATTACTTCGAGACGCTCATTGATTGGTTGTTAGGCTCATACAGCCTTGAGCTGGCATTCACAGAACGCTCAGAAAGAGGTGGGGCCTTTTTTTTCCCCTTCTTTCTTCAGGGTCAAGAACGCTTCAAATTTAAATGTCCTACACACGTAAATAATTATCTGAATGTTATGATGAAACCACCGGCATTGCAGTGGGGAAAAAAAATGCATGACAGGAAAACGTTCAGCAGATCATCTGTTCTTACGTTAATAAACGTCTGTTTGTTTGTGTGTGTGTGTGTGTGTGTGTGTGTGTGTGTGTGTGTGTGTGTGTGTTGCAGATTGTATATTTCACTGCCATGTTCCCCTACGTTGTCCTGATCATTCTTCTGGTGAGAGGTGTGACCCTTCCTGGGGCCTATGATGGGATTATGTACTATCTCAAGCCTGACTGGTCAAAGATTCAAGAAGCACAGGTGAGCACTGAGGAACAGACAAAAGTCAGTCAGTCAGTCAGTCAGTCTGTCAGTCTGTCTGTCTGTCTGTGTCTGGGGAGGTGGTAGCTTAGTGGTTATAGCATTGGCTTTAGGATCCGAAGGTCATGAGTTCAAATCCCAACCACACCAAGCTGTCACAAATTTGGCCCCAGAGCAAGGCCCCTAACCCCATAGTTGCTCTGGATAAGGGTCTCTGACAGATGCTGTAAAAACAGATCTATCTTTCCCTCACCCCAACTAGTTTTCCGGTCTGATGAAACCCTTGTGATCAGATATATTACAGTAAAGCAGGATTAGATTATTGCCTGCCGCTGTCCATTATTTTTATTCTCTTTCTCTCTATCTATCAATCAGGTCTGGATCGATGCCGGCACTCAAGTGTTCTTTTCTTACGCGATCGGACTCGGAGCGCTGACCGCTCTTGGCAGTTATAACCGATTCAACAACAACTGCTACAGGTAAGATTATTATTATTACCTGTACTTATTGCGTATTAAATATTCGCGGAAAAAAAGACTCCTGAATGTCAATATTCTGAAACATTTAAATGATTAGTGTTAATTCAGTCCTAATGTGTAAATATTGTGTTTGTATTTTATATACAATATCATTTCCATTATTATGCTTTTATATTGTCCAAAAAACCCAGACTCATTAACTTGAGAAGGTACATTATGGTGTGTAAAACCAATAGCCTAAATGCTATGCTATGCTTATGCTAGTTAGCAGCTAGTTACCTACGCTAGTAACAGGTCTCAGGCTCAGTTTTATTTATTCATCAGGGTCTAAAAAAGCGTTTTCATAATCTCACCTTTAACCACAGGTTTTAGTCACTAGCATTAGGTACAATAATAATAATAAATGCTAGCAAGCTAGCTCAATATTACACCGCTAGATATGATTCAAGTCTGGGGTTTATTTATATATTGTTTTTTAGATTTAGTCAATTAAATATTTAACAATATCCACAAACAAGCGAAGAAAACCCCAACGTTTTGTTTAGTATTTTTTTTTTTGCTTAGTCAGCTAGCTAGCCTTGCATACAGCTACATGGCTAAGCTTATAAAGCTACATGGCGAAGTCCTATCAGACAGGATCTGTACCAAACACTGAACCGAACAAATTGTTTTCCTCAGGGATACGTTCGTGTTGGCCCTGATAAACAGCGGTACCAGTTTCTTTGCTGGCTTTGTGGTTTTCTCCATTCTGGGTTTCATGGCTGCTGAGCAAGGTGTGGACATCTCCAAAGTGGCAGAGACAGGTAGGATTCCCCCAACTGTGCATGCTTATTGAGTGTGTCTAAGAGTTTTCCGGCTGTTCAACACTTTTAACCCTGGTCTGATTTAAGAATGAAATTCTGTGCAGAAGATTTTACTGGGTTTAATCAGGGAAGAAAAAGTCGACCGTATTGTCCCTGTGGTACACGCGCTATATGGACAAAAGTATGTGGACACCCGAGCTTAAGATCCGAATGTGATTTGTGGACGTCTCGTTCCATTTTTAGTCTCCATTTGCTCTTATGAGGAGTTCCACTTTTCTGGGAAGACGTCCCAGCAGATTTTTCAGCAGCATGTAAAATCCTATCCTAATGGGACTGAAATCAGAGCGGGAGATCCTCCACCATATCCAACCCATGTAAAGCAGATCTTCATGGCGCTGGCTTTGTGCACTGTCATGCTGGAGCAGGTTTAGGGTCTCCTAGTTCAAACAAAATTTTAAAGCAATCGTCCGCCTCCAGATTTGTTCTAACAGCTTGTTGAAGAACGAGACGAGTCGAGTGTCCGAATACTTTTGGCCGTAAAGTGTATGGGTAAAATCTGTTCTCTAATTTATCTTAAGGCAAACCTGAGGCTAAAACTATTCGCAGTGTTTTTACTTTTTACCGTTCAGAAGGAATAATGCAAAGCCTCCGGACGCATTTGGTGGATGTCCCGAGGTTGATGGTGATGTTCTTCGTTACACAGTTACACTTAAATATGTGATTATTCTTTAATTCTATATTTAATTAGATTCAGATTGTGTGTGTATGTAAACATGTGCATGATATGAATTTTGTGTTTTAATTCTTTAAAAACAAATGTTGTGTGTGTTTGAAAGAGCCATTAGACGTTTTTCTGTTTGTGAGATGTGTAAAGTGAATATGAATTAGTGTGTGTGTGTGTGTGTGTGTGTGTGTGTGTGTGTGTGTGTGTGTGTG
>JAAIIK010000028.1:5565236-5612354 GCA_014706435.1 Silurus glanis | reverse complement strand
GTGTGTGTGTGTGTGTGTGTGTGTGTGTGTGTGTGTGTGTGTGTGTGCGCTCAGGTTAGAGTATAGTACAAAGGCCAAATCTACAAATCTATAACTACTGATTGGAACCAGAATCCGTCAGCCCTTTTAGGTGCCGGTATCGAAACACTCGTACGTGAGCCGTTTATCCACACGACGTCATGAAATTATAAAAATAGGAAAGCCGCGTCTGGCAGGGTTCGGAGCGGAGAGCGTCATGGCGCGCCAGTTCCTGTCCATGCGAACTGAAAATCACCAGTCAGGCCGTTTTTTTTTTTATAAGAAATACTACAATGGACGCTAATCAGGTTTGCAATTTGAACCCAATTTGCATTCGATTTTTGCCCTAACTGATATAGAGCTGCAAAAACGTGACAACATGATCTAACTGTAAGCTGATGGAATGGACATTTTGGAAGCGCTGCACTGTTATGAAGAACAGGAATCGGCTTCGAGGCGATTTATTCCCTACCGTGTGCTAACCGTAGGCTCCGGCGGAGGTGATCCATCTCGTAATGCGTTCCCGCTAGCGTAATACAGCGTAGAAGTACACGGAACTCTGCAACACGTCCCGATGTTTATGGCGCCGTGCGCAAGTTTATATAAGTTTTACCTATATGGACAAAAGTCTTTGGACACCTGAGCATAAGATGGGCTTCTTTTTTTTGAACGTCCCATTCCATTTGCTGTAAAGTCCACTCTTCTGGGTAGATGTTCCACAAGACTTTGGAGGGTGTTTGTGGAGATTTGTGGAGATTCGTTCGGCCACAGGGATGTGTTTTATTGAAGTCAGGTACTGATGTATATGAGGTGAGGAGGCCTGAAGAATTACTTCATGTTCAGACTTAAGATCTTGATGAACTTGTGGACAGGGGAACTGTTATGCTGGAACAGGTTTGGGCACAAAGTCTTCATAATTATAATACATTTCCATACAGTTCCAAACGGCTCATCAGCACACAGCAGAACAGAATCACATTATCTAACATCATGGGAAAAGTCAAACCATATGTTCACACCGAATCAGCATTGGCACTGGGTGGCACACGTGGTAACCCTGCAGCCCCCCAGTGGATAAGAAGATTTAGCTGGAAAGATCAAGTCATGTTGGGTTTCGGTGAGAAAGTCACTGAAGCATTCATTTCCAATGAATATATATATATGCAAAATCAGAGAACGCTTTTCTGTGGTCTTTCTGGATTTCTTGGTTTTATCCGGAATTTATCCGGCGAATATTAGCGATGGGAAAATTTCCGGTGACGGCAATTTCAACGATTTTCATTTTAATATTGTCACCTCCCTCAGGGAAAGGTGTTTTTAGTGCCTACTCACATCCTAGATATATTTTCTGGCTTTGTTTTTTGCTTTTTGTTCATATTATTAGGGAGGTGGTGGTGGTTAAGGTATTGGACTCTGGATCAGGTCACATGTTCAAATCCCAGCACCACCAAGCTGCTACTGATGGGCTTTTGAGCAAGGCCCTTAACCCTAAAGTGCTCAGTTGTAGGTCGCTCTGGATAAAGGCGTCTGCCAAATATCATCAATGTGAATATTATAATATATACCGTATTTTTCGGACTATAAGCCGCTACTTTTTCCCCACGTTTTGAACCCCGTGGCTTAAACAACGAAGCGGCTTATTTATTAATTTTTCCTGGGTTTTTCCCGGTTTCACAAACTTCAAGCCAAAAAACTGAACCCCATAACATTAGACCAATGAAATTTCCGAACGGAAACGAAAAAACGCACCTCACCTGTGTTCTGAGCTGCACGGCATCGGGAGAAAAAACGTTTTTTTTAAACGCACGACGATGCCAAAAGATAAATTCTCGAGAGAACTAGTTGTGAAAGGAAGGAGGAAGACAGTGAACAATGACTTACTTGGTCGGCTACTGTTCAGATGCAAGCCGTTGTAGCGCGTTGAGTCTGGGTGAAGGGAGAGCTCGCTAACTCCAGTTGCAACAGAAATCATATAAGCACAGACAGGTTTCCAAAACTCGTGCTTTTTTATTTTTCTTGGCAACAGCGTTACGGGTTAGTCAAAGAAACTTAGAAATCAGCATCAGAAAATAATAAGGACATATTCCTTGTCTTGCACACACGCAGTTATACCGGAAAAATGCTGTGCCGGTCTTTTCCCAAAATACCGCTCTGCTCCTAAAGGAAGTGCAACATATTTCACCCGTTACATCGTGTGTAACCTGTCTTTCGTTAAAACCTGTGTAAAGTTCATTAGTGTAGAAAGCTGCAGCTTATAGACAGGCTTATATACAGGTGCGGCTTATTTATGTTCAAAATAAAAATATTTGTCAAATTCAGTGGGTGTGGCTTATATATGGGTGCGCTTTATAGTCCGGAAATTACGGTAATTAATAAATTTAAACCATTCATATGCTGTATGACCCAATGGAACTAGTTAGCGAAGAAAAAACTAGCAGTATTAAACTAGTCTTCTAACAATTCAGTTTTGAATGGACATTCAGTGTTGAGGATGTAGATGAGGATCCTCGCCATGGTGTACGAGCACTGAGTGTTCCAGATCGAGGTTCACGGCGCAGAGCGGCTCACGTGATTTTGTTGCGTCTAAGGGAAGCACGGCGTGTTCTACGTTCGGTGCAGAGAGAGAGAGAGAGAGAGAGAGAGAGAGAGAGATTCGTAACGCCGTTTTCCGATTGACTAAAAGCGCCGAATATCCCAGAGCTCACGTTTGATTTCTAAAACACTTTCGGTAGTTCACCAGGAAGTTCACACTATTTGGCCAAAAGTTTGTAGACACTTGACCATGAGATTCTTTTTTAACATCCCATTCCACATTTGCTGTTATAATTAACCTCCACTTTTCTGGGAAGATGTTGAATTTTGGAGTGTGTCTGATGTTCAGTAGGGTTGAGGTCAGAGCTCCATAGCAGTCCACTCAAGATCTTCCACTCCAATCCATGATTTATTCTCATTCGCATCTCATTCCGCCATTTACCTTAATGCCATTTGACAGACGCCCTTTTATCCAGAGTGACTCACCACTGAGCAGTTAATGGACTTGTTTGAAGACCCAGCAGTAGCAGCTTGGTGGTGCTGGGATTCAAACTTGTGACCTGTGAACAGTCCAATGCCTTAACCAATGAGCTGCCACCTCCTCGTAAGATGTTCCACTGGATTTTCGAGTGTGCTTGTGGAGATTTGTGTGAGATTCGACAAGGGTTGAGATCCGAACACTATATCAGGAGATCTTCCGCTCCAAAACCCAGGTCTTCATGGAGCTGGCTTTGTGCACAGAAGCATTGTCATGCTGGAACAGGTTTTGTCTCTAAGTTGAAGTGAACACCCTTTGGATGGATTCAAATCAAATCAAATCAAATCAAATCAAATCAAATTTTATTCATCACATATACATACATACAGGGTACGACATGCAGTGAAATGCTTTATACGACGGTCCGGCATGAGGGAATAGGATGGGTAAAAAGAAAAGAAGGCAGATAAATAAAGTATAAAGTATAAAAAAAAAACGAAATAAAATAAAACCGTGTGCGGTATGGTGTGGTGTAAAGGTCCGTAAAGTGTCCATGTGCAGTATGGTGTGGTATAAAATAAAATAAAATATTAAATATAAAGTGCACTGTGCTGTGCAAGTCCAGAGTTTAAAGTGTCTATAACTAAGTCGGACTATAACTAATATCAACACTTCACCCCGATGGCTCAGGACCACATGCTGCATGAACAATGGAACTGCAACGAATAAACAGATGAGGATGAGGTTCCCTTTTGAATACCGGTTCCTCTCAAGGTTTCTTCCTCCTACCATCTCAGGGAGTTTTTCCTTCACCACATTCGCCACTCGCTCACTCATCAGGAATAAACGATGATAAGGAACAAACTTCTAGGCGATAAAGTTGCACGTTCTTTTATACAAACCTTTAACCGCTTTACCTGTGCGAAGCTTCTTCGAGACAATGTCCATTGTAATAATCACTACACGAATAGAAACGAATTGAACCGAACATCCACACTTGAGGAACCGCATACGGCAGTCGGGTGTCCCAAAACTTTTGGCCATACCAAAAGTAGTGTGTAATGATGAATTAAAATGTTCAGAGAAGAAAAAAAATTATGAACAAAAAAAAAAAAAAAAGAATAAATAACTAAATTTTAAAAAACAAAAAAAACCCCCAAAAAAACAGCAGCACACAAAACGCGTCTATCACCATCGACGAATAGTGAAGGAAAATGAAGAAGGGATTAAAGCATTGAGATGTTTGAGGGACGTAGCGAGGGATCACACGACGATGTCACCTTCATTATAATGTTAGTTTCAGAGACACCCGGTGGAAATGTGCGAGCTGTTCCAGTGCAGTATTATAACCAGTGCATTATAGTGCATTATTATTTATTTATTCAGTGTGAGTGAGACAGAGGACGTGTGGTGAATCTGCGAAGTATTTGTGTGTGTGTGTGTGTGTGTGTGTGTGTGTGAGACCTCGTCTGTCCTTGTGGTGACTAACCTGAGTGTGACTGCAAGTCCTATATTAACATCCTGTGGCGCTGTTCTGTGTGAATGTGCTCGAGGGAGGAAAAAAAAAAAAGAAGAAGATAAAAATGTCATCATTGTGTGGACCTAAACGCTCTCTACCTCTATACCTAAACGACAGGAGCTATTTCTTTTCTTTTTTTTTTTTTTTTTTCCCCCAAACAGACTTCTTCCAGATCTTCCATTATACCTTTGATTCTTTAACCAGTTATCCTTGATTGTCTTCAGGCCCGTTCTCTTTCTTTGTTATTCATATCTCTTCATTTGATATGATCTATATTTTGGCTTTAAGTATTAATTTAAGGATTATTTAACCAGGAGCTTTGCCTCTTGAGATGTGCACATCTCGATTTCAAGAGGGGTCCTGGAGCTGACTGCCGATGCAGGTAAACCTCTGATATCTAATGTCAGCATTTACACCTCTTAATTGTCTTAGGCCTAGCTACCGCTGTGGGGCGCGCACTGGCCTAGCACAGCCAGCCACAGCCTTGGCATTAGCTTTAGCGTTAGAATAGCTTAGCCTAGCGATGCTAAATGCCAGCAGTAGAGCTGTCCCCTGATATAGGTCGTGGAAATCCGATCGGGAAAAAAAAAAACGTATGCACGCTAACTTTCTTGGCCAGGCAGTCGACGTTTCTAAACCTCGCCTAAATCGTAACCGTGAGCACTTCCTGTCGCTGCTAATTTTATTTTTCTTCATAACGTAGTCCCTAAATTCCTTCTCATATTGTGTGATTTTTGACATTTGCACTTCAATCTCTATTTAATGCATCTGTCGGATATGTGTGAACACACAAGCAGATTCACTGACAGGGAAAAGGACACAGGGAGGATAACTTGTATTCGCGAAAAAACGTTTTTGAGAAGCAACAGAAGGAAAGAAAGAGGACGAGGATGAGGATGAGGATGAGGTCTCTGGTCGGTCGTAGAACCGGTGCTCCAACTTCAGAACCAGGATTTTGTTTCTTTTTTTTTTTCTGTCAGATAAGGTTTCTGTATCTAACGCCCTTCTGATCTGTACGTCTTAAATATGATAAACGTGAGCGAATATTTCCCCGAAAGCGTCCAACCAGAGCATGAACAGTACAGGACGTTCCAGTTACGTACATTTGTATTGAGAAATTCAATGATGACAGACAAGGAAGGAACATCTAACACAGAATTATAACTGCAGTCACATGTATAACAGCTAAAGGTTTGTGGACACCTGACCTTCAGATTGGTATGTGCTTCTTTTTGAAGGTCCAGGGTTCAGTTCAGAAATGTTCCATTTTAAAGGTCAGTGTTTAAGGCTCTGGGTTACTGATCAGAAGGTTGGGGGTTTAAGCCCTAGTATCTTCAGGCTGCCACTCTTGGGGCCCTTGAGCAAGGCCCTTAACTCTCAGTGCGCCAGGGGGCGCTGTATCGTGGCTCTGACCCCAGCTTCCTAACATCGCTGGGATGTGCGGAGAAAGACTTTCAACTTTTTACCTTTCTAATTGGACTTTTGATTAGGAGGTTATGAGTTCAAATCCCAGTTCCACCAAGCTACCACAGCCGGGTCCCCAAGCAAGGCCCTTAACCGCTCAATTGTAGGTTGCCCTGGATAAGGGCTTCTGTCAAATGCCTTCAATCTAAACGTAAATGTCTTCCTGTAATTGTTCAGTGGGGTTGAGAAGGTCAGGGTTCTGAGCAGGACACTCAGGTAGAACTATCGTCATGCTGGATCAGGTTCAGGTCTCCTGGTTCAAGTGAGAGGAAGAATGTAATGTTCAGAAGATCTTATACAACTGTGTGTTTCAGACTCCGTGACAAGACATCGACGATGAGCTACATACGAATGATGGTCAAGTGTCCACATACTTTTGGGCTCACAGCCTGCTCTGGCGAAAGCTTTTTATGCAAACAGGGGGGAGGTGGTGGCGGCTTAGCGGTTAAGGCATTGGAATTTGCATCTGAAGGTCATGAGTTCAAAACCCAGCCATACCAAGCTGCCACTCTTGGGCCCCTGAGCAAGGCCCTTAACCCCGTAGCTGCTCTGTTATATGAATGGATAAGTGAATGTAAACATTCATTTCCACTCAGAAGGAAACAAAGGGCAGGGAATAATGTGCTGAATTTGTTCACGTTCATCACATATTCGCTACAGATGTTGACGATAGAAACGAGGTTTGGTAATTAATTTAAAAGTAAATGACGATCGAGATCGAGTGCCGTTAAATAGGTGCACAAAAAAAACGCAAAAACACAAATGTAAACAAGTCGTATAAACTGTTTCATTTCGGCTAAATTCCAAGTGAAAATAACGAAACTAGTCCAAATCAGACCTGCTCGTACCACAGCACAGAGGTGACACGTGCACGTTCCTTCAGTTTCTATGCAACAAACTCGCTCATGTGACGGTCCGGAGGTTTTCCTTCGACCGAACAAATCTATAAATGTCCAGAACTTTATTTCCTATTGCAAAAATCCTCCCTTAGCATGAAGAACAGCTTTTACACGCTCTCAGCATGCGGACACTTCAGCTAAAGATGTTCTTCACTAGTTCTTGTGCTCCAGTTGATCCCAGAGCAGTTCAGTAGGATGTAGGTGCAGTGACTGGGCAGGTCGTTCCATGATAGATATCACTCCAGACGACTCTTTGTTCTCTAAATAACTCTTACAGAGCTCGGACGTATTCCTCGCTTCGGCTCACCGTCGGTTCACGAAGTCGGTTCCGATGAGCCGCAGTCCAGACAGAATTGCATGGTGTTGAAGTATGGAATGGTTGGTTCACTTTCTGGAATAAGTCTCCAACCTTCTCTGCTCCAAAACAACCCCAACCTCGAACCAAAGCTTCCACCTCCATGTGTGACTGTGGGGGTGAGGCAGTCTGATCACATCTTCTCTCCTGTTCTCCTTCTCACACAAGTTCTTCTGGTAGAGAGAAAAATATCACATTGGGGCTCCACAGAACTTCATCCACTCATTCACTGTTTAATTCTGGTGTGTGGGTTTTTTTTTTTGTTGTTGTTCATAAAAACAAAAGGAACATGCACGTGTCAATCATAAAAATAACCAGGTGTTTCCAAATTTCTGACAGACACAAGGAGACATTTATTGTAAATTTATGGAAGGAGTCTCCAGCGTCGGTGTAACATGCGGTAAAGTCTTCGGGAACGAGGACATTATGAGTCCTGCGAGACGTTTAAGCTGAATTTTTTCGTCTTGTAACCTAAGCGCGTTAAACGACAAGAAACCCGAGAACGATGGAGGAGTGGCTGTTTATAGCTGCTATAACGCATAATAACCGCTAGACTTTATTATTAAACGAACGGCGATTAAAACGTTTTGATCATTTCGTTACAAATCGAGTGAAAATTGGAATTGGGAGCAAATTTCTGTGGTATAAGAATGTGGAAGAAAACACTTTGGACGTGGCGATTTTTTTTAAATCTAGAAAACGTTTCACGTCAGCGGTGCGACCCGGCGTCCGTTAATTCCCCGCACACGCCGAAGTGTTTCTTCCCTTTTTCTCTAAAAACGTTTTCGAGAAAAGGAAACACCGATGAGTCTAACTCGAGCATGTCAGCACCGCCCCCTCGCCCACATCTAAACACTGTATCTGTAGTAAAACACTGGACTAATCCGTCTGAATGTGCCTATCAACACTGCTGTCGTTAGAGAAAATGACACACGAAGAATTCTTACACACACACACACACACACACACACACACACACACACACTCTCTTTCCATCCAGAGGCACATTCATCTCTCTTTTCTTCTCAGTCTCTTTCCTTCTCTCTCTGTCTTTGTGAAGTTGGTGTTGTTTGTAAGTTGTGCTGGTGTGTGTCGTTACCGGCCACTGGCCTGTTGTGATGAACGTGTCTCACGCATGCTCTCCTGCTTTCAGGGCCGGGTCTGGCGTTCATCGCGTATCCCAAAGCCGTGTCGATGATGCCCGTGGCACCGGTCTGGGCCACACTCTTCTTCTTAATGCTACTGATGCTGGGGCTGGACAGTCAGGTTAGTGATTCAGGGTCAGATTATAAAATTTAACATGAAACTGTCACTTTATGTTCTGTTTTATAGATATTTTTATGTACCGTAATTTCCGGACTATAAAGCGCACCCAAATATAAGCCGCACCCACTGAATTTGACAAAGATGTTTATTTTGAACATAAATAAGCCGCACCTGTCTATAAGCCGCACCTGTCTATAAGCCGCACCTGTCTATAAGCCGCACCTGACTATAAGCCGCAGGTGTCTACACTGAAACTAATGAACTTTACACAGGCTTTAACGAAAGACAGTGTCTGTTACACGGCTTGTATCTAAACAGTAGCCTACCAAGAAAGTCATTGTTCACTGTCTTCCTCCTTCCTTTCACAACAATTTCTCTCGAGAGTTTATCTTTTGGCATCGTCATGCGTTTAAAAATCACCATCGGTGAATCTTATCTCCCGATGCCGTGCAGCTCAGAACACAGGTGAAGTGTGTTTTCATGCCCGGTTGTTTTCAGCGTGACGAATGATTCGCATTTCCTGTAGACAGTCCGAGTGAGCGGCAGGTCAAACGTCAGAGGAACATCATCCATATTTATGATGTGGTGCGGCCCGATTCAGTGGGAGCGCATCTGATTTAATATAAAGAGTTTAATTGGTTCACCTGAACTCGTTCCGCAATTTCAGTGGTCTAATGTTATGGGGCTCAGTTTTTCTGGTTTGAAGTTTGTGAAACCGGGAAAAACCCCGGAAAAATCCATAAATTAGCCGCTTCGTTGTTTAAGCCGCGGGGTTCAAAGCGTGGGGAAAAAAGTAGCGGCTTATAGTCCGGAAAATACGGTATGTTTAAATATATTGTTAAATATATAAATTGTTATACATGTTTAAATGCAAAACATAAACTCTCTTTTGTTTTTATTGTATTTTTTTTTTTTTATTATTATTAATTGTAATTATTATTTAAATTTGTGGACGTCAACAGTTTTTCATCACCGGCATCAGCGTTTTTTTTAAAAACGATTCCGAAACAAATGCCCGCTTGGTTTAATAATAATATAAAGCAATATTTTAAAATATAAAATACACCAGAATAAAATAGAATAAATCAGATAAATGCAATACAGATTTTTATTATATGTATTATTTACATTTAGCGATCGATTTATTTGTCGCGGATCAAATCGATGAAATATCGTTTTGAAAATTTAATGAAAGCGTTTACATTTGTAAGACCCCCATAGTGAATTTTCGAAAGATTTGATCGACTTAATTATTCTACGTGTTTCTGCATTTTTATTTTTTTTTTACATTTACAATTTCTCATTCATACAACTGCACAGCTGTGGGGTTGAGGGCCTCGTTTAGGGGCCCAACAGTGGTTGTGCTGGGATTTGACCTTCTGATTAGAGGTCTTAACCACTAAGAAACCACCCAATCAACCATATAATGTGCACATGTGCAGTGCATACGGGGAAAAGAATTCCTTTTCCGATCACAAACGGTGCGTAATTTGACGTGTCTCTTCTCCTCGTGCAGTTTGTTGGAGTGGAAGGCTTCATCACTGGCATCCTGGATCTGCTCCCTTCAAAGTATAACAAGCGTGAACTCACTGTGGCGTCCTGCTGCATCTTGTGCTTTGTTATAGATCTCTCCATGGTTACACAGGTAAGTGTGGAGATAAAGCTTTCGGGGGAACGTTTTCCCGAACGCTGTAGATCATCTACACGATTATCATGGATGAAGGTATTTAATATGCACTCGATGAACCTGTGTGTGTGTGTGTGTGTGTGTGTGTGTGTGTGTGTGTGTGTGTGTGTGTGTGTGCGTGCGTGTGTGTGTGTGTGTGTAGGGAGGGATGTACGTCTTCCAGCTTTTTGACTATTATTCTGCCAGTGGAATGACCCTGTTGTGGCAGGCATTCTGGGAATGCATTGTTGTCGCTTGGGTTTATGGTAAGACTCACCATCACCCACGTACACTATAATAACACTTACAACACTCCAGTGTTTAACTCTCAGTTCATCACACTTCAGATTTCCCTGTAGAACGGAAGCTCAGAGTGTAGGTTTGGCTGCAAGGTGAAAAAAACGAAAGCGCTCGTTCTGATTCGTTACTTTAATAATAGATAATAGATGCGTTGTTGATTCTTTATATTTCTCAGCATATTAGGAAGCTGGAGTCATGAAAGTAATTAAGAAGCTTTATCGCGTATCTAGATTTTTACTGTAACTTCATTTTAAAGTCAAATATTTGACTTTTTACTCGACTACATTTCAAATCAGTCTTTTTATTTATGAGGATAAAAACGTAACTGCTGAAACACGCAGCGAGTCACCAATCAGGATCGAGCGCACGCTCTGTTTTACACGTGTTCTGATCGACGCTCGGTGTATCTACTGATCACCATCATACAGTTCAGCATCAGTTCAACATCAAGCAGAACATTTAGAGAGGAACAAATGATGAAGAAACTCCAGACTCGAACTCGACACAACACACGTGGATTTATTTACGTGATTGTTTTGAAGAAGGTTTTGGGTTCATGATGATTGTAATAGAAATCAATCAGTGTTTGAGTCATTAATATCATTCTATTAATAGATCAGTGTGCTGAGAGTCACATTCGAGTCTTTACACGTTAAAGTGATTAAATAAAGAATCTTGTGATAAAAATGATAATATGAACATTATAGTTATAATAAATCAGTACTTTGGATACTTAAGTTCATTTTTACTGGAGTTACATTTAACTGAGTGCAGCTTTATTTTAACTACATGGTTTATGTACTTCGTCCCCGCTGATGTTCAGTATGTACCTGAAAATGGATAAAAAGTGTGGGCGGAAAAGGCGGTGAAAAATCATAACAGGAGGTTCTTCATATCGAAAAGTGAACCTGTTGTGTTTTATATGCTGTTATTATGTTCATTGTTATTGCCAAAGCAAAGGTTATATATGCCTGTGTATTAAAGTGTGTGTGTGTGTGTGTGTGTGTGTGTGTGTGTGTGTGTGTGTAGGTGCTGATAGGTTTATGGATGACATTGCCCGTATGATCGGTTACCGGCCTTTCCCTTGGATGAAGTGGTGCTGGTCGTTTCTTACTCCATGTGTTTGCATGGTGAGTGAATCTCTTTTCCTGCTGCTGAACCCACAGATAAAAGGTGTTCAATAGTGTTGTAGCTCTGTAGCAGGAGATCTTCCACTCCACCCCCAGTGGAAAGCAATGTGCTGGAACAGGTTTTAGTCTCCTACTTTAAGTGAAGGTTAAATTTCATGCTATCCAAAGACGTCCTACACAACATCTCTCTCTCTCTCTCTCTCTCTCTCTCTTTCTCTCTCTCTCCTCATCTCAGGGAATTTTCGTGTTCCACCTGGTGAACTACAAGCCTCTTACCTACAACAATGTGTACGTGTACCCGTGGTGGGGAGAGATGATCGGATGGTGTATGGCTCTCTCCTCCATGCTCTGCATCCCCGTTAGTGTCGCCTACAAGCTCATCATGGCCAAAGGATCCTTCCGACAGGTTCGGCCCACTTTTTATTACTTATTTATTTTATTCTTTTGAGCACATAAAGTAGGTACAGAGCGCTACAGGATTTCATTACGTTGTTTCTAGAGCTCTTCATTTGTCCGGTTTTCATTCGTAATCATCTCAATGTGTTGTGTTTTTGTGATAATCGACGCTCCGAATTCGCATTCGGCAGCACGTGACCGCTCTAAAAAAAAAGACTTTTCATCCGAAACCTCACGGAAACGTTCTGCGAGAAAACGTATTTTGTGTAAACACACACCACCCACGATCCGTACACCGTATAATACCGTGAGCGTGTTTAGAGTAAACGGGTTTTCTGCTCTTTTCTCACTACTTGGCAACGCAGCCCTCTTTTCTCGACCAGTTTACATACAAAGCAGATACAGTGGAAGGAGATTCAACTGAAACATTGCTGGAGTATTTCTTTACAGTACGTACAGTGGACTTGAAGCTGGTGAATGGACTTGAAGTGCTAAAACAGAAATAAAGTAATAAAGAAATCCATAATAGGTGGATAGGTGGATTATTCAGCTGAAATACTCCACTTAATCCCAGAGCAGTTTAACAGGATTGAGGTGCAGTGACTGGGCAGGTGGTTCCATGATAGATATCACTCCAGACGTCTGTCTGCTCTCTAAATAACACTTACAGAACTCAGACGTACGCTTCGGCTCATCGTCTTGTCGTACGGTGAAGTCGGTTTCCGATGAGCCGCAGTCCAGACGGAACTGCATGGTGTTGAAGTTTGGATTTATAGCCATGTTGGTTCTGGAACAAGTCTCCAAAACAACCCCAAACCATTAATCTTCTACCTCCATGTGTGAGTAATGGGGGTGAGGGAGTCTGATCACATCTTCTCTCCTGTTCTCCGTCTCACACAAGTTCTTCTGGTAGAGACACAAATGTCCCATTTGGACTCCACAGAACTTTCTTTCACTCGTTCACTGTTTAAATCTTGCGTGTTGTGAGTTTGTTGCATTAAAACAAAAGGAACCTGCATGCGTCAATCAACAACCCTAAAAGACTCCACACTTTTCACAGCCGCCGTATGATTCCACTCACATCCAGTGTTTTTATTAACAACACAACACTCGCCATTGACACTTATTTTCCCAACCTGTTTAGCAAAGAGTTTCGGTTGCTAAGCAACCTAACAGACAAAAAAAAAAAAAAAAAGAAGAGCACGCCTCAGACAGAACATCTTTCAAAGAGCTTTCGGTTAATCGTGAAAAAGTCGCAGTGAATCGCGATGAAGCGACGCGTCGAGTCAAAGCATCAGATCCTGATCCTCTGAGATCCACCACTTTCGAGCCATTTGGATGTTTTGCATTCGGGTCAGCAGTTTCCTACAGACTCGGCGGCGTACGAACGAAAGCAGTGCGTTTTCATTCTGATAAGTGGGCTAATGGCTTTCCATTGATCCACAATGAAAATAGAACCGAGTGACTTTTCGGCTCAGACGTACTCACTGATACACAGGAAACCATCTCAGGTAGATCGTCTTAGCGGCTCTACGGAAAGGCGGAACCTCTGCTGTGATACTTCCAGATTAGAACTGAGATGGATTTTAAATTGTGTACTGTAGCAGAAAATGGAGTAAAAAAAAAAAAATGGATTGAAAAAAGAGAATTCAACCTGATTGGTCCATTTAACGTTCATGTGTTGTTGGTTATTTTAATTTCAATTGTGACGCAAATTTTGATTTAATATTAAAAAGCAAAACAAAAAAAAAAGACGAACGTATTTATTTTCTCTATTCGGGATCAGAAACGTTTTCATGGATTCGAGTCACGAAAGTCCATTATATCCAACACTTCATGTTGAACCAAACCCACAGAAACACCTTTTGCAGGATCTCGGAGAGATTCCTCCCTACTGCATGATCAAATAGTTACAGATTCGATCCAACAGAAACAGACACACGGTAAACTGCGAGTGAAAGTGGGGAAAAGTTCAGTAATTAAGGTTTTGGACTTTGGAGTTCAAATCCGAGCGACATCAAAAAAATGGGCCCTTTAGCAAGGCCCTTAACCCAAAAGCTGCTTAAATGTATGAATGAAATAAATGTATGTCGCTCTGGATAAGGTCTGTATTCGTGAGAGTTGATGATAAAATAATTTGTAAGACATGATGACATCATAAAAAAGCGCGGCCTCTGATTGGTGCCCAGACTTGATGAGATCAGAACAGAGAATTGATCCGTATGGAAGAAGGTGGTGAAGCTGCCAGCTTCCAAATAAACGTCCGACGATCCATAAATAAATATCCGAGTGCCGAATCTTGTACCCTAATAGAAGTCGCTGTTTAGTCGGATCATGATTTTGAAGACCGCTGCATGAAAGACTGCTGACACTTAATATATTATTCTATTTATTATTAAAAATCGAATGATGTCATTGACTCGGTTACTGATGTTAATCAGCCCTTCGTTTCCAAACACCAAGTAACTAAATTAGGATGCATTTATGATTCATTTTCAAACTGTTCCACATTAAACTACTTTAAAACTCCCCTTCGTCTGGGAGATCACAGGGACACGTATGTGAATGTTTGATCTGGTAATCAGTTGCATGTGTCAGATTTGATTGCGTGACTCCGCCAGAGAAAATCTGCTGCTATCAAACATTGTTTACTTGATTAACCGATTCAGTGTGTAACGGTGAAGGAACTGATCAAACAGACCAACTGACGGAAGGTTTGTAAAAGTATTTTTTGATACATGATGCAGCTGCTGTTTTTTGTAGTTTTTTTTGATACCATTAAAGTTCAAGGTATTTGGTATTTTATTTTAAAGTACATTTTCTTCGCCCAATCCTGAGGCTAAGGAACTTTCAGAGCCTTGACGATTCGTTTTGCATTTCGATTCGTTTGATTTTTGCAATAAATCCGATTACTTGCCGCTAAACATGTTTGGAGCAGTAGACAGTTATGGAGACACGATGCAGCGTAGATTCAGATCAAGTCTCTAAATCATGTCCGTTTTCTTCGTAGCGCTGGGAAATTCTGACCAAACCCGTGTGGGGTGCACATCACCTGGAATACATGGCCCCTGGCGCTGACACGCAAAGCCTGCCGTCCTCGTCCCCCGGAACCGAAGACAACAAGGTCATCATCTTCGAGAGCGGCATGTAGCCGCGAGGTCGGAGGAACGAAGAAAACAACAACAACCCGAAAGACAAGCTGATAATGCCGCTGCTCGAAGCTGTTCTCCAGTCCGGCTTTTACACACATCTGTATTTAAACTAGCATCATTTAAAAACATGAGTTTACAAAGACTTTTCTTTTCTTTTTGTTTGTTTTTTTTTTTTTGCTTTCAGAACTCCCGGGTTGAAATCGCTGCTCTTTCTGTTTCACTCTTGCAGTTCTGTTTGTTTCGCAGCGCACTATTAGCTTGTCCTCGCTTCGGACGAAGACGCGCGGCACGAAAGAGAGAGACGGATTCTAGCTTTGGTGTAGCTTTTTTCTTACCATCACCTCCACAGGGCAGAATTCCCACAATATCCTCCTCGTCCAATCGGAGCATTCAGTTCAAATTCACTTGTATAGCGATTTTAACATTATGCATTGCAGCAGTTTTACAGAAATGATACATTATTATTATTATTATATAAATTATTAATGTAAACGTATAAACCGCTCCCTAAGAGTTTCTCTCTAATGAGATTTCACCGGATTCTGAAGGGAACCTATCAGATCAACTCTAATTACGACCTGAGTGATGTAGCTGAGGCTGAGGAACTGTCTGAGCCAAGTGTAAGCCATTGTAGCACAAATTAGAGCCCAAATCTATCATCACTTACACGTGTACACATGCCTGGGACGAGGAGGATACACACACACACACACACACACACACACGGATAAAAACGTACACAATGAAATCTTCACTCATAGAATTGCTGTAGAAACAGCAACGGGTCCACTGTATTTAAGGGCCAAAATAGACGTTCACTCCACATTCTCCCTTCTGTAGTGTATTATTCAGTATTACTAACGTATTCGTGTCTGTTTAGGCCGGACTAATAAAACACCAGAGAATAAGTGTTAGGTTAAACGTTAATTTTTTTTACATTTTTTTTTTTGTTGACCGCCGAGGAGGTACGAAGTAACGGATCGTACGACGAACAATTCCTGTTTATTGCACAGTTTTTACAGTCAGGGGTTGTTTTTCTTTTTTTTTTGTAATACGTGAATTATTTACTTTTTTTTGTTTTGCGTGCCAAACAGCTCGCTCAGTCAGGAAAGACTTGTTGCCATACAGGACCGAGTTGAACTCGTATTCCTGTTCAGCTTCTCCACAAACGACTAGTAGCTGAAGGAAACGTCACGTCTGCATTTTTTTTTTTTTTTTTTTTACACCAAAACGTGAGGATGAGAATCTAAAAGGAGAATTACTTTAGCTTTCTTTTTTAATCCTGTGATATCAGTGATGTCGAATTGCCAAAAAAATGAATAAATCTGAATTTACGTTCGCAGTGTAAGAGTAAGGGGTCGGTATTGGGGCCGTCAGGAATCATTTAAAACACATCATTCTATAGAATACTCTAGAAATTGATAAACACTCCAACAAGGATCAGAGAGTTTTTAAGGGATTTTTATTTTCCAGAGATTTAGACCTTTTTTTTTATTAAATGCAGGAATTCTCCAGTGTTTAGTCAGAATACCGAAATGTATTACCCTTCGACGTCTACCTTCAGACTTCCATTATTGTCTGGCTTTTTTTTTCTTCAATAGAAAAAGGAGGTTAAAACCCTTATTCGTGGCAACCACAAACGACAAAACAATACGTTTTGTTGAGAAGAAAAAAATGTCTAAAATATCAACGATTGCATTACAATTTAAAATTTTGATCGCCCGCTACGCAGACGTCCGAACAAGGTTTTTTTTGTTTTGTTTGTTCGAGCGTGTCGACTGATCCGACCTCAGATCCTCGTCACTGTAACTGACGGCAAACAGTTGCCTTTTTTTTTTTTTTTCGTTTGTTTGTTTGATCGTTCGCTTTAGTGCCCATTCACATCGAGGTGTAAGTGCGCAGTGGGAATTCTGCCCTTCTTTCCTTTCTGTAGTGTAGCTTACTCTTTAAGCCTTTCTAACACCAATCTGAAAAAAAAGTCTAGACACTATTAGAATGTTTAAAAAAAAAAAAAAAAAAAAAAAAAAAAAAAAAAAAAAAAAAAAAAAGTAAATTTTAATGTTGTTTTACATAATGTGAAATTAATCAGAGATTTATTTTGTAAAGGCTTTTATTTTGCTGATATACATATATACATCCATATATATATATATATATATATATATATATATATTTGTGAGGTATATTTTCAAAGTTTGCTGCAGGATGAGTTTTTGATAAAGATGTGACTGTGGAAAGGGTTGATGATATTGATGATATGATTCAGTGTTGTTTTTGAGAAACACTGAGACAGCACAATTATATGCGTTGTCTGTTATAAGTGTCGAGCTCGAGTGTGTGTGTGTGTGTGTGTGTGTGTGTGTGTGTGTGTGTGTGTGTGTGTGTGTGTGCTTTATGTGTTAGATTTCAGTATTTTCCGCTGACCACCCAGGGACCAAACACGACTGAATTGAGCGTCTGGAGAGTTCCTCCCCTTTTCCTGATTTCCACTTCATCCCACAGCCCCCTGGGATGGTCAGCTGATAAAATGTTGTTTAGTCATTGTACGTGGAAAAGTAAAGAAAGAAAAAAAAATGTTAAAAAAAACAAAAAACGTGTTCTTGACAGTAGCTTCGTCCCAAAGACTCGTTTACTGCAATCGAACCGGTTAATGTTGTGTCGTCATCGAGAGCGTTTTAGAAAAATCTAGAAAAGTATCATCATGAGATTTTTCTTCAATCAGAACGTTTTTACCGTATTTGAATACGCGGATTAATTAATTAATAAATGAATGATAATAAAACAACCGTATCTGAATTCCTCTATATTTCTAAACGACTGACTTTTACTCTTTTAGAAATGAAAAGCTGTAAAATGTAAATCTGTAATCAAAATCTTATGATTTTAGTGTTTTACCAGTTCAATTAACCAGCATTAACATTTTTTAAGTAAAAAAAAAAAAAAGAAATTCTAACGGATCAGCAGTGATTATCTTTGTTCGGAATAGTGAACTCTTCAATAGAACACCATAAACTTTTGGCTTCAGAGTTTCGAATCCAGTTCTAACTCGAGAAAGTTCTTTTCTTTTGATAATAAATTACAGCACGTTATATTGTTGGTGGACCGAAACGCTAAAGCTTTGGGTCGAGTTACTGTTTCGAAGCTTCTCTTACTAACGTAGTAAAAGTAGTGATTAACTCTTTCATCGTTGTGCTTGGTGACATGCCGTGAGCCGTACCCACAGTCTTCCATTCGTAAGCTGAAGTAGTAATAAACATAACGACTCGTGCTGTAACTAAAGTCATTGCTTGTGCAGGATTTGATCACTGATGATGTTAATGTTTGAAGGGCTTCATGCTTTACACCACTGTGACTGTGTGCTGAAGATCCACTCACCCATATCAGAGCAACAACTGGCAATAAACCAACTAACTCCATGGCAACACTCGTGCGTCTCGGCTTTTCTTTTTGTCTCTGAATATAATATAGAACTCTTAATATAGAGTTCTCACTATACAGTTCTCATACAAAGTTCTCAATGTACAGTTCCCACTGTAAAGTTCTCACTACAGAGTTCTCACCATAGAGTTCTAACTATAGAGTTCTCACTGTAAAGTTATTACTATACTGTTCTCACTATACAGTTTCCACTAGAGTTCTTACTGTACAGTTCTCATATAAAGTTACCACCATAAAGTTCTCACTACAGTTCTCACTATAGAGTTCTAAATGTAGAGTTCTCACTATAAAGTTCTCTCTATACATTTCTCAATATAAAGATCTTACAATAACGGTGTATTATGTATTTATTGACACCACACAGCATTTTATTTTGGAACGTTTCAATCCACAACCCAAGCTGACATCACTAATACCTCAAACAGGTTGAGATTTTCTCTCCTACGCTGTGTGGAATAATTGTATCATTTAAACTGGATTGATGATTTTACTAAATAAACGTGCGTTGAGAAGATCAGAAGCTTTTTTTTGTACACCAGCTGCAATTCAGACCTTCTGTAAAATCATGTGTAAAATAGTGGTTTTGTTTTCATCTTTTTTATGTGTCGATGTAGAACAAGGTTGTCAGGAGAACCGTTTTAGGAATATAACATCTACCAGACTAGATTCTTTTTGAGACCAAAGTAAACCTTTTCGGGGCATAATTCTGCTAAAAAACTAAACGACACGGATCTTGTGTGTATGATGTTCACCATACTCAGGGTGAAACACGGTGGTGGCGGCGTCATGCCATGCTGCTCTGTTTCTTTTCATCTACGACTGGGTATTGAAGGAATCATAGATCAGTCTGTTTTGTGACTCAAAGCACAAATCCAACTTAAAAAAGAAATGGCTTCAGAAGGAAGGGGAAAAAAAAAAAGAAAGTGTGGAATGTCCCGGTCAGAACCCAAATCTAAATCAAAAACCTGTGGAAGGGGAATTTGATTGATCTGGTGGATGAAAGAGAGGAAAAAAAGGGCAGATATGTTTTTTTTTTTTTTTTTAAAGTACTCAAAAAGACAAAAAAGGAAGGGGGTTGAAAACTTTTGCACGTGTGTTGTATTTTTTCTGCTTTTGGCCGACTTTGCGATTTTCACAGGGGTGTGTAAACTTTTGCTATCCTTTGTATAATGCAGATGATTGTTTCTCGGTGTGTTTAATAGGATTGAAGGAGGCATCGAGTGGGTAACTGAGAAACGCTCAAGTATAAGCAACCATGATAAATGTAACACACACACACACACACACACACGTGCAGGAGGTTGTGTATTGTACTCAGCCTGGTGCGGTTCGAACTGGTTTTCCTGATAAAGGCTGTTTGTAAGAGGAAGAGGCAGCTGCCATATTAAGCTCAGGCAGAGGCCCAGTGTCACACAGTCTGTGAAGTCTATGTTTAGCTTTCTCGCTCTGCTCTATTTCTGGAACACAGTGGATCTCCAGACAAACAGCTGAATCCCGTAGCCGACGGCGGTTTTCACGTAGTCCTCCGTACGTGCCGTGACACACGTTCGCTGGCTGTCTTGAGGATTTCTCCGAACGCCGTCTGAGCCAAATACAGCGGAGTTCGAGCAGATAAAGTGTCCTTAAACATTTCGAACGGATAAAGTATAACATTTCGAACGGAACACGACGTATAGCCCGAACTGCGGTTATGTTATCTTGCACACGGATGTGGCAGAGGTTCTCTCCAGCATTCCACAGCCGTTTTTTTTTCACTGCGTATTCGCTATCGGAGACACGCTGTGAAATCAATCACGGGGAGGAATGAGAGCTGAACGAGAGAAGGCCACGCATTTGTGATGCGATCGTGCCAAATCGTATGGCGGCATCCAGTTTCACGACCAATGCGGCAGCTGTGCACAAGTCCAAAAGTACAGCGAATATTGGATAACAATTCGTAATAGAGGAATTGTTCGAGGGTTCTGGTTCATGGCTTCTGAATCTAATAATCAGTGGTGGACAGAAAGGAAGTGAATGTGATGAGTTACGTACTTATTTTCACGTTTTACTGAAGTGTTTCCATTTGGGGAGACCTTTTACTGTAACTTCACTACATTTCAAACTCAAATATTTGACTTTTTTATTCAACTACGTTTTGTGAAATCAGTCGTTGAGGATAAAAACTGGTCTCGTAACTCTGTTTTACGCGTGTTCTGATCGGCGCTCGGTGCATCTACTGATCACCAACATACAGTTCAGCATCAGTTCAACATCAAGCAGAACATTTAGAGAGGAATAAATGATGAAGAAACTCCAGACTCGAACTCGACACAACACACGTGGATTTATTTACGTGATTGTTTTGTTTTGAGTCATTAATATCATTCTATTAATAGATCAGTGTGCTGAGAGTCACATTCGAGTCTTTTCACGTTAAGATGAGTCTTGTGACGTAGCACTTTGGATGCTTAAGTGCATTTGAAGGCAAAAACTTTTGAGCTTTTACTCAAGTGAAAGTTTAAAGGGACACTTTTACTGAATGTTTCTCTACTTTAACATGTTCCATCCACCGCTGCTCCTAACACACTGTAGACAAGGTTCTGAACACCAGGTGGGTATTACTGACCCAAAAACCCAATAAATCCCCAATAACTATTTTTGGATCAATAATAGAGCACTGACTCTTAGCTTGAGCTCGCTGAATATTTATACTATACATTTCACCAGAAATACCTCTGGAACCTTCACTTAGAAATACGGACCAAATTCTAAATTTAACCAAAATGTGTGTGAACTTGATTGCTTGCCCGTGTGACACTCCAGTCCAGGGAACGGTGCTGAGGGAAAGCGAATGTCAGAGGGCAAATCTTTAAAGCCTCTCTAAAAATACCCGCAGAACCTTCATGCTTGGTGTCTTCACCCTGTGTATTGGAGTAATAATTTCATTGTTAGCATGAAATCCAAATCCAATCCGATGTTTTCCAAGAAGCCTTCCAATAAGTATCCAAACAACACTTGGATGATCGTAGGTTAGAAGTTCATGACAATTCTTCACCGATGATTTGGATAAAAAAAAAAACATGAGTCAACTAATCCTGCTTTGATATCCAGTTACTGTGTGATGGTCTGGGGAAAAGCCAACAAAATCGGATATTGCTGTGGCTAAGCCAAATAAAATGGAAAAAAAAGAGAAGAGAATCAAGGAAAATATCACTACGCGGACAGAGACTATATTTTGTGCCAAAAGTATCCGGACACCAGCTTTTCCCAGCATTATATGCTTCTTTCCCAACCTGTTAGCACAAAGTAATCTTAGCATGAAATATTCCCGAACCTGTTCCAGCAGATCTTCTTGTTCCAGAAGATCTGCTTTCCATGGGTTGAAATGGAATGGAAAATCTCCTGCTATAGACCTCGCCTCACCTCACCTCCATCGGTTACTCTACTAACTCTATGTGTCTCCACAAATCTCCAAAATCTAGTGGAACATCTTCCTGAAAGAGTGAAGGTTACTATAAGAGCAAAAAAAGGAGACTGAATGTGGAACGACGTTAAAAAAAATCCATCTGTATTTAATGTATGAGACTGTACACTGTATCTCTTCAGTACCGTATCGTATTTTTTCTCTTCGGTTATTTTAATAATACAGCGGAGGCCCGTCTGTGCTCCGTAGCGTCTCCTACTCAATTCGGAGTCTCCCCTGTAACACTACAGATGATGAAAATAAGCTTCCAAAAACAGAACGCCCTATGCTCCGCGAACAAGAAGGAACGCGTCCAACGGGTAAACAAACAAACACACTATGGCGTTCATTGTTGAAAGCTTGACTCATGGTTGAACAGCTCGGTATCGTTCTGTAGGGTAAAAATTAATTTTCCATTTTAGACAGATGAATGGCTTGGACGAAGGAACGGTTTGCCAATTTGGGTTGGTCCAGTCTTTCCATCTTTGGTGGAATAAACTCGGTATAAGAAATTAACCCTTTTGTTTCACTTATTTAACTGTTCTATGGTTTTAAAAATGGGGACAGGATACAGTTTTGGGTTGAAACTTCATCCTCAAGAAGACAAATGAAGCAACATGGAATTTTAGGGCACGAACTTTGGGGAAGTGGAAGCTCAATAGTTAAAGGTCTGGGTTACTGACCAGAAGGTTGGGGGTTCATACCAGAAAACAGGACCCTTAACCCTCTGTATCATGGCTAACAATGATTCTGACCCCAGTTTTCTATCAAGCTGGGACATGAGAAGACTTTCATGGTGCCTCACAGATGTCCTCAACCACCAGGTCACGACTGAGTACCGGCTCCAAGGAAAGAAAGGTGGTGAAACGGCGACAGGGTTGTTGATACACGTGGGAAGCGAAGGCTCTTCCGTGAGGTCCGATCCAACAGACGAGCTCCTGTAGCTCAAACTGCTGAAGGAGTTCATGCTGTTAAAGATCTGGACTGTTTTGACAGCAAAAGGGGACCAACACAATATTAGGCAGGCGGTCATTATGTTATGGCTGATCGGCGTATGACAGTACAGTATTGTGCGCACTTATATACACAAGCACATTAAAAAAAAGGAAGTACACATTATTTTCACTTTTCCAGCTGCTATGTCTGGTAAGTAGAGTCCGAAAAAAAAAAATCGTCTGAGAGCCAGACGAGGAACCCGAGTATAATCCTTCAACCGGATTAAATATCCAGCAAATAAACCAACAGCAGATGAGATAGATGACACCATTATTACACCCCTGGGTTATTTACCAGCCCAAATATGGTTGTAAACGTCCAGCAGTTTAGAGTACAGGAAGTACCTTCATTCCTCATTAGAACCTGAACAGAACAAACTTCAAATTTTGAGCAACGAGACACGGAGCGCAATCAGAGTTTGGCTGGTTGTGTCGAACAGATTGCTCCTTGGCATCGCTCCGCAGCCTATTACACTCGAGGCAACACTAGCGGCACTGTCGCCGTTACCACTTCCTTTCTAACACAAGCGGTGCGTTTGTATAAAGCGCTTTTTCATTCGAGGCCTTCGTCATCGCTCTCTGTTTTCCTGACTTGGCAGCCGTGTGTCTGCCTGCTCACAGCCGTGAACTATGATGTCATCTTTCTACTAATGGGAGTGCTGAGATGGATCGCAGATCAGATTTAGTAAAAAGTAGGCTTCGATCCAGGAACGGTCTCGCCTCGGAGGAAGCCGTACCACCGGCTTAAGAGCAATTTCGACCATTCGTCGGCTTAAGGGAAGTCAGTAGGACTAGATCTGAAAGACAGGATTCTCAAAATAGTTCATTTATATCGTATGAACAGTTCAAAAGTATGTTGTTGCTTCTTTTCTTTCCTCCAATGTGACTTTAAAATCACTAGCAGTCCAAAAAAAAACAACTTTCTACTTTTCATTAATGAAAGATTGTAGTTTTATACTTTTAGCGTTACATTTAATGATGTGAAACGTCTAAGTTTGTTTACACCTGACCATAAGATTGCTATGTGCTTCCAACAGGTTTTGTGTAGCTTCGTTCAGCCCCAAGGTTGTGTGTTAATAAAGTCTGCTATCGATGTAGGTGAGGAGGCCTGGGGGTGCAGTCAGCATGAAAAATTCATTCATGTTCAATAGAAAAGATGATCAGCCCAAAGCAGATCTTCATGGAGCTGGGTTTTTTTTTTTCATGCTGGAACAGGTTTGGGTCTCATAGTTCAGAACAGTTCATGCGACTGCCCCTAAAAAACCACATATGGTTGGAGTCAGGTGTCCCAATATTTATAGTGAATATAGGAATGTTTCTTTGGACCATAAATTGGTGAGGTCTGTAGTAGCGCAGATGCCACAAGGAGCCCCATCGATCGTGTCCAAGGTTTTTTGCATTCCACCAACAACACATCCAAGGAAACACACGTCGAAATCCAAAACACATCTAAACTCCGTTCTGGAGCACAAGACAAATCAAGCGCATTTTTTATTTGGCCAAAACAAATCAGGTTAGAAAAACTATTTTTTCAGGGAAAATCTAGAACAGACACACAGTTCCAGTCAACCGTACAAGTTTACTGCTTGGACTTCACTCCTCTGATTCAAATTAGGAGCTTGATGAATCGCAGACTCGGTTTATTCAGTCACATCCACGTCCGCTAGAGTCGCTCGGTCCCGACTCCGATACGCGATCTGCCTCAAACCGGTTCGACGATTTCTGTGTGGATTCAAAGTCATCGAGAAAGAGGAACCAAAAAAAAAAAAAAAACCCAAAGATCATTTTTTTAATGAAGAGTTTAATAGATTGACTTCGGTGGTAGCACAGCGTCGAATTGGGCGGGTACACAGAAACGGACTGCGGCATGCTGGGAAATCGGATCGCCACATTCCAACCGTGTGCTGCTTAAATCAGCCAGAGTGGTGTCGCATTTTATATATCAAAAATAAAAGAATTATGATGGTGGACGTGGCATAGGGAAACAAAGCAGTGGGATATGAGTCACGTGACAATAACCAGCCTGAAATATAGCCTTTAAACATACTGGGATATGAAGTGCCTGGAACAGTGAGGTTAATGATTAACTGTGGTAATCAGGTTAACTGTGATCCTGTGTGGTCATGGAGCAGATACAATTCCTCATATGCTTCATGCAGATAAACAGTGCATGAGGACATTATATATATATATAAATATATATATAACCGGTCAATCGATTCATTGCAACATAATCGACGAATATTAATGCTTTATGCAAATGTATGTTTATATTTAGTAAAACCGAACTCAACACACAGCATGGACAAAATATTGTAAACATTTTAAAGTAATTATGTAAATATATATAATCTTTTGTGATTTCTTCTGCACTGCTGTGATGTTATGGAGTGAATGCCAAGGAAGTGAAGCATATTTTGAACGAGAAAGCAGCTCATTATGAATCTTTGACCCTTATGACCTCTCCCAGGCACTCCAGCTTCCTGTACACGCTCCTTCTGCACTGCAATGCGCTGAAGCACTGAAAGCAATAACTATTGATTTGCAGTGTTGGAATGAAGCATTAAGAAGATGACACCGAACGTCCCTCACTCTCGTATATCACGAAAGCTGGAGCGGCTAATGCCGTTTTAAAAAAAAACCCAGACGGATGCTGGTGATGTTTGGAAACGTGATCTGAGCAGCGCGGTGCGAAGTATAAACGTCTATTTAAGGGAGGAATCCATCACTTCTACAGCCGAGGTGATCATCTCCCTACACGGTGAAAGCGAAAAGGAGCAGGAGGAAAGAAATACAAGCGAAAGTAAACGGAGAGGACGTCGTTTAATGCTCGGTGAAAGCGTACACCTGAAGCGACACCTGAAGCCGCCGTTTTGGTTGAGAGACACCGCGAGCGCTCACTCGCTCGTCTCCTTTTAAGGGAAGGGATAAACCCGAGAGAGAGAGAGAGAGAGAGAGAGAGAGAGAGAGAGAGAGAGAGAGAGAGAGAGAGAAAAACCCACCTTCAAACAATTTCATGTCAATGGAAAATAATATTTCTCGCCAAACATTCACATTATTATATAATCACGCCATCTGAACAGGATTATCCTCGTAATAATCCACAAGAATTTTTTTTTTTGTTGCAAAATATTAAACAGTACAAACCCGATCACCTCTCATCCACCCCCACACCCACCGTTCCCATCAAACCGGTCACTCAAAAATATGGAACAACAACAACAACAACAACATCATCATCATTCAGGAATCCATCTGTAACTATTTTACATGGGGAACAAAATAAAAATAGAGACCGTGGATACGTGACACACCGAGAGCAGCGTTATTAGACATATAAAGCATACAGGACGGGATCGCTTCTCAATCCTGTACAGAACAATCCAGCGACAGGAAGTGATGCGTGGACCTGGTGTCGGGGGAGGAAGAGGTGAGGCAGACGGGCGACGTGTCGTCCCCTCCATCAGTCCGACTTCTTATCATGCTGAGAGTCAAACGACGCCTAGAAATAACACACACACACACACACACACACACACACACACACACACACACACACAACAGTGTGAATTAATTATCAGTAAGTGTGAAATATACAGTTCAGTGGTTAAGGTTCTGGGTTACTGTAGTCGGGGGTTTAAGCTGCCACTCTTGGGCCCTTGAGTAAGGCCCTTAACCCGTATCATGGCTGACCCTGCGCTCTGACCCTGAGCGAGGAAAGGATTTCACTGTGCTGTAATTTGTGATAAAGTCTATTCTATTTTGATGTTGATGAGAAGGTCGAGAAGGCTTGGGGTTCAGTCAGCGTTCACATTCAGAGCTCTATAGCAGGAAAAAGCACATCTTCATGTCGTGCTGGAACAGGTTTGGGTCTCCCAGACGTACAATTGTGGTTAAAGAGGACCCACGGAGATTTAAGTTTCGATTAAACCGAACGCGGATGCCCTGCTTTTCGTGCACGTCGTGTGCAGAACACAACCCTGACACTCCTAAGTTCTAGGGTAGCAACCATGCAAGCCAAATCCGTGTGTGTGACTTCAACGAGCATGAACACAGAAACACGTTCTTGGCCTGGATAGCAGGACATCTCAATCCCATAGAAAGCTTTGGAACAGCAGCAGGTGAAAACAAACCCCGTGAACTTTAGCTGAATCAAAACCAAAAGCGACCACAAGACCCTGGTGAAATCTTTGATTTTGTTTTGTTTTTATAATGCAAGCTTTGGTTTCCACAAGATATTCCTCGGATTGGAAAGAAAAAAAACTTTTAAAAAACGTACACGCTGTTAAATTACGACAGGAATTTCTCAGATTCAAAAAGGTTCACCTGCAGCTAAACGTTTTATAATGTGTGCCATTTTTTACAACTTTTAAGGACAAGAAACTTCCCGTTCTTTATCACCATTCAGGAACTATTAATGCTATATAAATCCTGTCCCCTTCTTCTTTCTGGACCTGCCCGATTCACCCTGGAAGCTCTCTTCACTCACTGCTGAGGATCTTCTGCCTGAAGATCCATGCCGAATTTGGATTCGGACTGTAATATATGTGGAGGTATTGAAAAATTTCAAGACTAGTTTTGTGACAGGCCAACAGATGGCAGCACAAAGTGCACACACAGTCACAGGGAGCACCGGCCTTCATAAGTCAGTGTGACAAAAGACATCGTCCAGTGTACATCATGAGCCGTGCGACTTGTGCCGTTCTGACCTCAAACGCGAGTTTTTTCTAGGTTCCTGCGTACTTTGATGGAGATCAAAAGGGGACCGTTTTGAAGGCGATGGTGTTTAAACATAGATAAATAAAGTACTTTCTTGTAAACGGAGCTCGTCTCAAAACATTTTGACGCGAGTTTGCTCAGAAGTTTCCACCGGTGAACAGATGATCACCTTAATAATGATGGAACTATGACGAATGGACATTCGATGATGAGAACGAGGATGAGCCTGGTTCCTCCTTATACCATCTCACTCATCAGGGATTAACATACAGACTAATGTACAATATCCATAGTTAAAAAACGCTAAGAAAAACGCACGATGAATTGATTCCTACTTACACACGAATCCTTTGCAGCGAAACAGAAATAAAAAGCCATGTGTACTAGTGGTTAGCATGTGGGCAGGTGAGCAGAGTTCAAGGAAAAGCCAAGCGATGATGAGGGAACTCTTGTCCACATGTGTTTCATATATGTATCTTGTCAGGGATCAGGGACAAGCTGTGCAACAATGCTGGCCTTCATAAAACAGCTCCAGCGCACAGCGGCAAACATTTCCCATGCAAAATATTCACTTCACTTAAAGTGTTTACTCAAATTACATCCAGTGAGGTCATACTGGTGCAAGTCTCCCCGCTGACGTAACTGTTTCTGGAGTGGACAATTTTGCACAATTAGCATTTTCCCTCATTAAACCGTTACTTAAATGCACACGTGCGTATTGTTAAGAAAGAAATCGTCTTGAAGAGCACGGATGATCAAACGGTCTGAGTGATGCTCGTACCCGAACTCTCCGTGTAATTTAGAATAATCGTCTCGGGGTCCGGGAGGGTCGGCGTACGTCATGGAGTGTTTACTGCTCTGTAAAACAACTGCGGCAGCTCTGTTCTTTCAGACGGAGAAGCACGAGACGTATCCGCAGGGCAGAGGGAATCGAAGCGTGAAAAATAATTGATGTGAGGTTTAACCTTCAACAACTGCATTTACCAGTGCTACTGCATGTCATGCTAGGCCTGTTATGCAGGTCTGGTTGGAGGAGGCCTCAGGCTTTGCTTCATTTTCACATCGGTGTGATTTACGGGCTGGTGACTTCTGATGAACTGTTTCCAAATCTCCTCAAAAGACAAACATAACACTGTGAATCCAATTAAAAAAAAAAACACTAATGCTTACGTGATATGTGAAAGTCTGCAGCACAAGTCTCTTCTTTGTGCTGGACACTGGGATGTCTGAACTTCCTCTAGTCTGTTCCGCAGTTGAACCGAGGGTCTAAATGACTTGATCATTCATAATTAATAAGAATTTCTGAGAGGTTTCCAATGAAATCCTGAGGTTCCAGATATAAACATCTGCTTTTGGCCTATTTTCACTTTGGTTAACAATTCTCAGACAACGCTGCTTGGCCATGAAGATCTGCTTTACATGGGTTGGATTTGGTGGAAGATCTCCTGCTATGGAGCTCTAACCCTATTTGGACCCATTTGGGATGGACTCTGAGTGCACTCCAGACCTCCTCACCTCACCTACATCAATACCTGACTTGTGATTGAATGACCACAAACCTCCACAAGCACACTCTGAAAATCTACAAAATTCGGAAAGTTACTGAAATACTCAAACCAGCTTGTCTGGAACAAGCAACAAACATACCCTAGTCGAGGACTGAAATGTTTGATGATCTTTTGAAGTGAAACCAATAAAGCTCTTTAACTGCTCTATAATCCACATGACTGTAGGCCACATGTTTGGGTGATGGGGGTGGAAATTGTTTCTTATACATACTGTAGTAAGTCGTGTGGCTTGACAGGAACCTAAAGGTGGTAGCATGGTGGTTAAGGCATTGGACTATGGATCACAAGGTCATGAGTTCAAATCCCAGAGATAAAAACTCAGAGAAAAGTCACTCTGGATAAGGGCATCTGCCAAATGTTGTAAATGTAAATGTAGCTGAGATGTAAAATGATTTAAAAATACTCATGATGTTCAAAAAGAGAACACGTATTTAATGGTCAGGTGTCCACAAACTTGTGGCCCGTGTGAGTAATCTAACTGGTCTTAGATCCCTCACTGGTCAAGACTGATCATGTTTTTCCCCCATAAATGAACAATGGACTATATAACTAATAAACAGCTCCATGACTGCAATGTACATTGTGATCAAAATGAACTGGGTTTTTTTCTTCAACCTGAGTACATTGTGTTTGTGTGTGTGTGTGTGTGTGTGTGTGTGTATATGTGTTCTACTTGGTTTGATTTCACTTCTTTCATCTGATCACAATGGAGTCTAATTTTACCCGGAGCCTGGTTGCTCGGATTTGCATGAAACTTGAACGGGCAAGATTCTGAAGATGATGGACGTGGATTAGGGGTTGAGTTACATTCAAAAATGGCTGTTTCTCAGGATCTTTGAGTCCAGATGAACTCAAGAAAATGTGGTGTATAGTATCGTCTTGTGGATCTAAAAGTCGGGTTCTTATTCACGGTCCACATTCTAGCAGACCCCACAAATCGGAGAGCGGACCCCACAAATCGGATAGCGGACCCCACAAATCGGATAGCGGACCCCACAAATCGGATAGCGGACCCCACAAATCGGATAGCAGACCCCACAAATCGCTGCTTGTAATATTGTGTTATAATCTCGATCACTGTATTTTGTTCGTTTTTATGCTTCTGCAAGCCGTAAATTCCCGGTTATGAAGCTTCCTGAACACATTGAATTGTGTACACGTGTTTCTATGCGTGCGTCAACCTGTAATTTGGAGTGCTCCTCCAGCAGGCGATCGTACTCCACGGTCAGATTCTCCGCCTGCTTTTTCATCACCTTCACATCACCGTCTGACTTTTGGAGAGCTGCACGGGAACAAACACAGGAAAAACAAACGAGTCAAAAAAAAAAAAAAAAAAAAGAGAGAGATGCTGTGTATCCAATTACAACACGCAACACGCTTCCACGCGCGCGTGCACTGCGGCTGTACGTTTACGTTAATGCCTCTATATTAAGAACAGGTAGTCCTGAATGGATGGGTCCTGTTCCAGTTGTGACGTGTGAAAGCAACAGACTTGGTGTTGTGGTCCACATTAAAAACACTTCACATGGAAATGACGTACTTTTGCAAAACAAACAAACAAAAAAATTTCTTAAATACGAGCCAACAGCAAACACGCGGCATGTTACGGCCCATGATATACTACAGGCCTTTTTTTTCCCCCCCCATTGGCCTTGAATTCAAAATGTACTGAAACTGGCAGGACTCCCAAGGGCGTGGGCAAATTGTAGCCTGGACGTCAAGAAAAACATCGGCAGTGAACAAGGAGATCAGTCAGTGGCACCGTTTCTAGCGCTCGTGTGGCAGACGAAAAATCTTCTCATACGCACCGTGGCGAGACTGGACACAAAGCCCGCTGCCATTTGATGCGAGGTCACACTGACTGTCTAAAAGAAAAGGCCTCGGTTATGAAGTGTCTCAGGTTTCCACCCTAACAAGGTTTAGGAGATACAAAGCCTGCTGAACGTGTGGAGGTCTTATATGTTTCTACGCAACAAACTCGCTCATGTAACACTATACAAGATTTACTTTGACCAAACAATTCTATAAACTTTCAGATGTTCCACTTTATTTTAAAAAAAATTCTCTCTCTGCATGAAGAACAGATTCAGATCTAGTTCTTCACTAGATGGAGGTTTCTTGATCATCCCAGAGCAGTTTAACAGGATTTAGGTGCGGTGACTGGGCAGCTGGTTCCATTATAGATATCACTCCAGACTGCTCTCTATATAACACTTACAGGACCCAGACGTACGCCCGGTTCCGCTGAGCCGCAGTCCAGACGGAACTGCATGGTGTATGAAGTATGGAATGGGAGGTTTCTGGAATAAGTCTCCAAAAACAACCCCGAACCATTAATCTTCCACCTCCATGTGTGAGTGTCTGATCACATCTCTTCTATTCTACAAGTTCTTTTATTAAAGACAAAAATGTCCCATTTGGACTCCACAGAACTTTCCTCCACTCATTCACTGGAATCTAGTATTTTTGTGTATTATTTCTGCTCAGTTGTTCGACTTGTTACAACATCCGACTCGGACCACGCTTCAGTACTTGGTCATATCAGCGTGTACTTACACAGGAAACCAACGCATCGGTCACGATGGAGGTGTTTTTAATGTGGGCTGAGATGAATCCGAGGGTCAGGCGTTTCCCCCCGATCAGAGTTCAGTGGTTTTTTATGCTCTAGTGCACTGAGCTTTTTTTTTAAACAAAAAGTAACTGGTTTGCGCATTTATAATACAACAGGTTTTTTGTATTTGTACACTAAATCAGTATCTATCGCGTGACAAATTGTTGTCAAAACGCAAACGGCCAATCACGTCGCAATGTACAAATGAAGACAAAGTTTCTGATTTCCATATTCAGACACTCGTTTCTCTTTCTTTCTCGGTCTGTTGCTTCACATTTTCATATTCACCATGTGGATCAGAATTAACTACACCGTGTGGTGCAAAAGTATTGGGACACCTGCCGATTCCAGCCACGTGTGGTTCTGTTGTATTGGACGTCTTTGGATGCAGTGGCATGAAATATTACATTTACAGCATTTAGCCGACGCCCTTATCCACAGTGACTTTTGATCTCATTCATAGAACTGAGTAGCTATGGGGTTAAGGGCCTTGCTTAGGGGCCCAGGAGTGGCAGCTTGGTATGGCTGTAATTTGAAGTCACTGTCCAATGCCAGGTCAGGTGTCCACAAACTTTTTGCCATTATATAAGATACTTTTTAATTTAATGCATAAAATAAATCCTAAGAGATCATCCTTCTGTAATTGCTGAGTCTACACCACCTTTCATCATCTAACACATCCACATCACACCTTCATTACTCCGAGTGTGCGTGTGTGCGTGCGTCATCACTCTTTCCTGTCATCCCTGGCTGATGTGTATAGATGTGTTTTACCAAGTTGATTTGTACCTTTCTTGGTGGCTTCTAGCTCATCCTTCAGCTTCCTGACCTCCTCCTTCAAGGCCTTGCTCTCCTCCTCCACGCTGCCCTTCACTTTGCCTCCCGCCTCCGGAATCGCCACTCCGGCATCCTTCAGTTTCTGTACACACACACACACACACACACACACACACACACACACACACACAATCATGTAAATAAGCTCCGCTTTGTACAAGTTGCTCCCAGATGAACACTTCTGTTTCATGAATCAGTAACACGAGCATAAACACTCTGATTGTTTTCTAGTACCTGGTGGATGGGATCAAACCTAAAGGGCACTGTGGTTTCAGATGGCCTGAACACTGAGGTCAGGGGGAACAGGGCACGGTATAAATCACTTCAAACACAAGAAGGATTTGTTGTGATCTCAGGTAGTTTTGTATGAAGAAGCTTTTAGAAGTTAAATGCTCATCAAAAGACCAAATCAAAGCAAAAAAAAAAAAATGGTACGCTTTAATGTCCCAGCCAGGAGGCTTCATGAGAGGGTTCTTGTTTGCCCAAAAGCTGGAGAAAAAAAACGAACTGATCCCATGAGAAAAGAGAAAAATGTAGGCGATTTCTATTAGAACGAATTTGTCACATATGCATGACAGATCATTGAAACTAATTTCGTATATCTTGAAGGTTCTGCAACTTAAACCTGCATATGACCAAATGTTTATGTTGGTGAATAATAGTTTATATAATTTACCCAAATGTATCATTCATTCCCATAAATTCCTTGTAAGTTTTCAATTTGGAATTTCACCGGATGAAGTTCCCTTGGAAATTGACCAGAAATGTTCCGCCCCTTTGCCACCCTGAACCAGACTCATGGTCGAGTGTGTTTAGTGAACTACTCGTGCAAACTGCGCTCCTGAGGCGTCGTAGCAGACTGTTGATATCAGTGTCGGTCCAAATCCACCCTTGAGGTGCTCAGGAACCTCATGGATTTTTTATGCTGTTGATGCAGAACCATCCTCAGCTGTACAGTGATCTCTAAATGAAGAGAACATCCATCGGTTCTCCTCCGACCTCTTATTGATTTCTCCCCCCCACACAGCGTTCTGTTCTGAACGAGACACTGCGCTAGTTCTTTGTGCTACCTGAATGTTTCGACTGATTACCATTAATATTTGACTTATCGTGATCCTCCGTGAAGCCTGTGAGAGCTTACTGGAGATCAGCCTCCTGCCTGAGTCTTAATCACGGTTCACTCACGCGCTCTGGGCACGAAATCAAACGCCGGCCTGGTGAACTTTCACCCGGTGTGGTGAGAGGTGAATGAAATCAAATAGAAAAAGCTGCTGTTAACCAAAATTCACCGAAGGCAAAGCAGAAACCGGACCTCAGTCTCAATCTCAGGCCATCTTCACCCATTTCCGTCCAAACCTTTTCAGAATTCTTGTTTGAAAATAACTTTTCCTTGAGGACCCATTAGAGGTTTATTGCACGAACCTTGAACGCGAATGGAAATAAACTGTTTGTTGTATCCTTTCCTTATCAGAAGACCTTCAATCAAACATATCTGGCTTCAGATAAGCCTGGCAACTCCTCCAAATATTCATACCGTCATACCATCATTGCCTGCTTGGAAGAACACTGTCTTTAAACATTGTTGGAGTTAAACATTGAACGCGAACGATTGTATAATCGTATTGATATCGGTCGCACTAATCGATATGAACGAGCGTCCAATATCGCCCTCTAGAGTGTAGAACTAGCACTGCATACTCACACGTACACCAGCAAATGTCGGCATTTCATAAGAATATTATATCACACCTGGGGAGATCCATCACATCCACAAGGTTTCATTTAGGTTCCCCAAAAGTTTGTGGAGCATGTAAATCTTACACATTTTCTACAGGTGCAAAGATTAAAACAATTACAATGGCATTAAGTAGAGGAAAACCAGATGTCCATCTCAAAGGCGAACGAGAATGTGCTGGATCCAAGCTTGGCCCCGGTTCTCTCCTTCATTACCGTGCAACAATTTAACATTCCGGTTTTGTTTTTCTGTTCGGCAAATCACTATCCGTCGCTGTGCTAGAAGTTGATGCTCGTTATTTGTATGTTCGTGGTACGGACGTTTTGTCCTTGAGATGATTTCCATTCTCGAGCAGGGAACATGCTGCGGTTCGTCTTATCTCCCTATTTCCTGATCGAGATTCCACGCATACCCGAGCTCCGGTTTTAATTCGGTTGCAACAGAGCTAATACAAACAAAGACCGGCTCTGTTCATCGTCGGCCTGCGTGGCTTCATCAGGATCGCTTTATGAAAAATGCTGAAAAAAGGCAGCGTCACTGGCAATTAAACTCATCTATATATTTCAGATCAGTGCTCCAGATATCTGGGTTCTGGAATTCCTACTCCAAAATCCGAACTCGGTGACCCCGTGTTTACTGGGCAATCTCTCTATTTTTAGAAAACACGCTAGTGCTAATTGCAGAGGTCGTTAAATCCTGTTCAATCTTCGTTCACTTGGAGTTATGCGGATGAAGTTCTGATTGGACCGACCGCAAGAAAGTATCACGTTAAAGCGCTCTGTTGAGTTCTTCGCTACGGTGGTTTTGCTTGGAAAGCTCCAAACGGTTTCTCTGAAGTCGTTTATCTGAGGAACGAACTCGGAATATTAATGGGCCTGCTGAATGTTAGAAGCATCTAAACCCTATACATATACAGGGCTACATACAGGGCTACAGTTACATTCAAGTGTCCATCAGTGAGAACCTCAACAATGATGGAACCATAACAAATGTATACAAATAGTCTATCTTTTTCTGAAAAAGCTGCTATTATATATAAGTACTACACCAATAACACGTCATATTATAGTATCCAAAGCGTGTTGGGTTTGAGCTCTAGCGCAGGAGATCTTCTGATCCAACCCATGTAAAGCAGATCTTCATGGAGCTGACGTCGTGCTCAGGGGCATTGTCATGCTGGAGCATGTTTGGGTCTCTTAAATCAAGTGAAGGGATAAAAAAAAAAGAAAGTGATGGCTACTGCATCCGAAGACGTCCGATACAAACGTGTACTTCCAAGTTTGAGGAAGAAGCACGTATGTGTGAAAAAGTCGGGTGTCCCAATACTTTTGTTTAAAATTGTTTAAATTACCGTCGCTTTTCTTAACTCGGGAAAACGTCAGGAGACGAAGAAATAAACTCACAAAAATTTGCGGTGCGTGAGAAAAATTCAGTGTGGATTCATTTCCACTTCCTTGAACGTCACATAACACGTGAGAGGGGTTACACGTTGTACGTTCACGACTCCGGCCGATCCCAGAGAGGTCACGGGTCACCAAAGCCGGCGATAAAGGCTCGCGGCGTAAAGGGAAACATTTTCATTTGATTGCAAATCAAGTGCAAACGAATTGCAAAGAGGATGGATGATGGCCGGGGACGACGGCTTCGGATTGGCACGGTGGCCTTTTACGTAATTCAAATGTGCGTACGTGACACACGCCCGTGAAGACGTTTGGTCAGGACATTGATAACTCCATATAAATGTTATAAATAAAAACGAACCGCAGACACTTTTTTTTTTTCTCCGCCTGTGAATGAGATTTAGAAAAATGTTGTAAGAGTAACTTTGACAAACCTGGCAACAAAAAAAAGTCGCTGATTACCCAATATTCAGTCGATAGGCAGCAATCAACAGGCAAATATTTTTTCTGGCTGTTTCTCAGTGTGTTCCTGACCTGCAGCCTGTGTGTGTGTGTGTGTGTGTGTGTGTGTGTGTGGAGTAGAGTATTTGCTTAAAAGGGGTAAAGAAGGAAGTGTGGCCAAAAATTGATATTCTATAGTAACAGTAACACGACCAATATTGTGAAACTTCATTTCACGTCCCTCATGTTCCTGCTCTGAAGCAGAGCGGAGATGTTTCCGGCTTTATCTTAGTCCGTGAAAAGAAAACACTGTGTGCTTATTTTCTAGATAACGTGTAAACACCGGGTTTTCCCAACAGACACGGATTCCTCTGTCTGGGATTGTTCAGAAGTTTGTGGACACCTGACTTTGAGACTCGTATTGTGCTTCTTTCTGAACAACCCATTCTGCTTTGAAAGAAGAGCCTCCACTCTTCTGGGAAGAAGTTCCACTAGATTTTGTGGAGATTCCTTCAGCCACAAGGGTGTTAAATAAAGTCAGGCAATGATGTAGGTGAGAAGGTCTCTCTGGAAACATCGCCTGACAGTCAAATTTGTTTGAGCGGGTCAGAGTGTGTATTCTTACCTCCTGGAGCTTCTCGTTCTCCTCCATGTACTTCCGGGCGGCGTCGCTCGCGCTCTCGGCTTGTTTCTGGAAGGCCTGGTTGGAAGCCATGAGCGTGGCCTGCTGGGAAAGGAGACTGGCCAGACGTCGCAGTATCCTGACACACAAACACAGATGTAATTACACAAAGAGGTGTGCATGTACATCTTATATATGCTGCAAGTAGACTAAATAGTGTAGACCAGGGGTCCCCAAACTATGGCCCGCCCCCTTAATATTAAATTTTTTACTCATATCATATCTGTATTTAATAATAAAAGGTTGGCTTTCAAACTAGAATGTCCGTAACTTATTAATAGAGGTCGAGGCACCGATAGCTGATCGCTGGAACTATCAGCATAAATCCATACGGATAGTTTTTCCAGCCTCCGGTCCGCTGTCGTTACGAGAGCGGCCTCTAGAGGCGAATAATAGAATTACAATTTATTCATTATATAAATATTAAAGAATATATTCATGGTTATTTCATTTAGCACATTTTCATGATTCACTAGGAGACAAAATAAACAAATTTTAAATAAATTCTCCGCGATAATATAAAGATTATAAAAAGGAAAAGAAAGGAAAAATGAAGTGGCCCTCGCAGAACCCAGCAGTATGTGGATTGTACTCATTGCATCACCACACTTCTGATGTGTGTATTGATACTTTGGCAGGAAGTGCAGGTGAACATGTAAAGTGTTATTCCTCAGCTCCATCCCTGCTCGACCCTTGGCCCATCTGCACCAGATTATCCACAACCACACACACACCGTTCAAAGGGCGAACGTCCTGTCAGGTGGCACGACACACCGTCACCGGATCAAAGACCTTTGCATATTGGCAAACACACACTTTAGGAGAGGCTGCAGGGAGAAACCACACTTAGCATATGCACCAGTGCTGACTGCACCACTCCCTGACGAATCGGAGTGAGCATACGTGACGAACGTGAGAGCTGAGCTGCGAGAGCTGTGCTGCGCATTAGGTCATCATGAGCTTCAGGAGCGCCACTCTCAGGTTGCAGGAGGTACCACAGGAGGCTTTATGGCTTCCAGCTGGCCCCGAACGCTGCGCCAGGTTTACATTAGCCTTTCATCTCCGTGCAAACGGTTTACGTTATTGGTAGCGCAAATGCGGATTTGCAGCTCAACTCGGACGCTGCATCACGAGTCAGGTTTCCCGGGATCCCTTTCGTACTTATAGTTTGTGCCGCTAACCGATTAATGGGAGCGCAATCTTAGAGGCGCGGCGCCGTGCACTCGCTCAACTCGAGGTCTCGGGTGTCAAAGAAGCCGGGCAGAAATACACCGGCTAAATATAATCTCAGTCACCTGTTTGATCACACGCTGCCCGAACCTCGCGGCTGGGGAAAAGTAGTAGTGCTTGTAGCCGGATATTAATATCGTGTCATTCAGAGAAATATAGCCTGGTGCGTGTACGGAGAAGAATGCGGATTGGCTTGCAGTAATGTAAGCAGGGAAAGTGGAGAAAAGAGAAAGGGGTGGGGGTGGAGGGGTCTTTTGGACGGAAAATATCCGGGATCCCCAGGTACATCGTGGCATTTTTTCCACTGCTCCAGTCAAATTAATATAGAGCCTACAGAAATACACCGTTTACATCCACGTGGACCTCTTACATAATCCCACCCTGCCGTGATGGACACCGGAACGCCCGGAATGTTAAATCTGATTAACAGGTGGAGCGACCGAGGTCTCCGGGAAAGGCACGGATCATCACACAAGGCTGTGGGAAAGTCCGAAACCGGGATTTATACGCCGTGTATTTGGAACTTTTCTAAATTATAGCAATTTTTATTTTTAAATAAATTAATACAAATAAATATAGAAAATTTTATGGAATGGTGTGAGGGGATATTGGGAAATAATTTCCAGGGAATTATACGTTCGGGAATCAAACTGTGTTCACACCAGTGTCTTATCAGGTGACGTGTCCATATCTTCTATAAACTTTCTCCACCCTGCATTTTTCCCCCTGAAGAGAATCAAATGAACGTGAGGAAATTGGAATGAAAAGTGCAGTACGGCCGTGGGTTACAGTGGAGACAGGAAGAGAGTGAGATTGAGAAATGGCACACAAAAAAGAGAGAGAGAGATACAGACAAGAGGGATACAAATGTATTAAGAGAAAGAACAGACAAAGAAAGATAATCAGAAAAATAATCAGAGAGAGAGAGAGAGAGAGAGAGAGAGAGAGAGAGAGAGAGGGAAAGAGAGTAAAAAAACAGATGGATAAATAGAAATGAAAGAGAAAGAGAGAAATGCTTAGAAAGACAGTATGCATGAGAGTGAAAATGAGAAACAGACAATGAGAGAGAAAGTGTGAAATAAATGTATTAAAAAGAGAGAGAGGGGGGGGGTAAAATAGAGGAAGAGAGAGAAAACAAGAGAAAAAAGAGAATAAGTGCAAGACAACGTGTGTGTGTGTGTGTGTGTGTGTGTGTGCGCGTGCGCGTGTGTGCACGTGTGTGTAAGAGAAAGTGACAGACAGAGAGAGGGAGAGTGTGTGTGTGTGTAAAAGAGAGAGAGAGAAAACAAGAGAAAGAGAGAATAAGTGAGACAGTATGAGAGAGAGAGAGAGACACAGAGAGAGTGTGAGTGAGTGAGTGAGTGAGTGAGTGAGTGAGTGTGTAAGAGAAAGAGACAGAGAGAACAGACAGACAGACACTCACAGGCAGAGCAGCAGAGCGAAGCCGGCGATGTACTCGTTCCTCTGAGCTCTGAACAGCTTCATGTGCATGTGCTCGATGGCCACGGGGTTGTTGGAGAGATCCAGCTTTTCGGTCACACTGTACTTCCGTACTTCTCTGAAGGCGTCTGCGGAAATAAAACACACACACACACACACACTACAATATGACAACTGCACTACCGAGGGGCTTCTTTGCCCAGACTCTGGTGCACTGGGGCACGTACTCACCAACCAGGAGGAAGACGAGGATGCAGAGGATGACGATGAAGGCCGTGTTCCCGTAGGTCGTTATGGCAACCACCAGGCGAGATTTGAAGATTTTGTGCCATCTAGAGAAGAGGACAGAACGATCACAGTGAGCTCACACACGGACGAGACGCTGATCAGGGTCACAAACTGGACTCTTAATAATAATAATAACAACAACAACAACAATACACTGAAACATCAGAAACATTCTGTAATAATTACATGATCAAACATCAGAGCACGAATGGCCAAAAGTTTCTGGAAAATTTTTTGATTGCCCTGTGCTTCTTTCTGAACGTCCCAGTCCACATTTAGTCTCCATTTACTCTTATAAGGGAAGATGTTCCACTAGATTTTGCGGCAGCCACAAGGGCGAGAAAGTGCGAGGAAGGAAATAGAAATAGATAGAGAGGGATAGAAAGATCAAGAGAAAGAAACAGAGACAGACAGAGAGAAAAGGGAAACAGTAAGAGAGAGAACTAGACAGATAGAGAGATAGGGATAAAAGGAGAGCGGCAGATAGCAAGTGACAAAGAGAGAAAGAGTGAGAGAGAGAGAGAGAGTTACAGAATAAAAGAATGAGAGAGAGAGTGACAGTGTGTGTGTGAGAGAGAGAGAGAGAGAGAGAGAGAGAGAGAAAGAATAAGAGAGCGAGAGTGAGTGAGAGAGAGAAAGAAAGTGAGAGAGAGTGAGAAAGAGCGAGATAGAGAGTAAGAGTGAGAGATAGAGGGTAAGATAGAGGGTGAGATAGAGAGTGATAGGGCAAGAGAGAGAGAGAGAGAGACTGTAAGAGAGACAGTGAGATAAAGAGTAAGATAAAAAAGTGAGAGAGAGAGAGAGAGAGAGAGAGAGAGAGAGAGAGATAGGGTAAGTGATAGAGTAAGAGAGCGTGAGAGAAGGAGAGTGAGATAGAGCGCGAGAGAGTGAGATAGAGCGAGTGAGATAAAAAGCAAGAGAGAGAGAGAGAGAGAGAGAGAGAGAGAGTGAGAGATATGAGAACAGTTGAGTTGAGGTTTCAGTGATACGTGGTTCACTCACACACTCCGATTACAAAACTCAGTTGCTCTATCTGAGCCCTGACACACAGACACACACACACACACACACACACACACACCCCAGCAGGGTGAAAGGGGAGAGATTTCACAAGACTGGGCCGTGTCTCATTCCCGTCTCATTAGAACTTCCCCTGATGACTCAAAAGCGCAGTGACCCGAGTGCCGAGACGGGAGACAGTCAGCGTTGCCAGGGAAACACAGTACAGTACACAAACTGGCAGACGTATTCATGCACACAGCACTAAAATAAACCCTGATCTGAGATTTCATAGGAGGAAGGAATCTCCAGTGCACGGATCTGCGAGATCCTCTGAGATCTCTCTCACCGTTTGGGGGAGATGAAGGGCACGCAGAGGAGCAGGACAAAGAAGACCTCGGCGTACAGGAAAGACGCCACCGCCGTCCACTGCAGACTCATCCTGCAGACCTGAAATCAGGCACAATTATCACCTCCATGAACATAGGCTTCATGTGGGTTGGACAGACAGACAGATAGATAAAAAAATAGACAGACAGATATATAGATCTTTTATACAGTAGAACATGGAGAAATAAAAAAAATAAAATGAATGTATTGCAGCACTCTGTCGAAAGCAACAGTGCCCCCTGGTGCACAAGAACGGAAGCACAGGAATGACTATAACCAAGAACATGTCGTGTATTTATGATGTAATGCAATCTATCCGAGCCATGATTCGTTTTTAATAAATGAATAATCATTTATAATTATTAAAATACATTTATAATTAAAGTGTAATTCATGAGGGATTGTTCTAGAAAGTTCCTGTCACTTCTTCACTCCGTTTGGAGATTTTTTTTTTTTTGCCTGACTTATGTTTTTGAAATTATGATCTTGCATGTGTAAAGGTGAAGGAAATATCCATGTATAGATCTTATACAAATATAAATCTTTCATATTGAACCGAATAAATTAACGTGATAACCGCTAGCACCTGAGTGACTAGCTGAAGAACTAGCTAAAGCTACAGAACCACGCCTACTTTCGCTTTTCACACACTGTCTCACGTTTCAGCTTCATGGTCATACACCCGGCGTTCACAATAATAATACAAAAATATAAAAATAATAATGAAAAATATGAATACTCACCTATAAATTAATTACAAAACACACCAGCTAAAAGAGATGTGCGCGCGAGCCCAAACTTCTCCCGATCTCTCCGTCTCACTTCCGGGATGCGTGGACAACTCCAACATACGACACTTCCGGTTAGAATGGGGGAGTTTCCCGTATGTTCCGATTGAAATCATAAAAAAAAAAAAAAAAAAAATCACAAAAATAAATAAATAAATGAATAAATAAATAAATAAATAAAAAATAAACTAAATATTTTGCAAATCATGTTTTTAAATAAATTCAAATAGTTTTTTTTTTTTAAGTTTTATTTTGGTGAATGTAAAACAAGGCGCATTTTTAAAAAAATCCATATATATATATAAAAAAAAAAAAAGTGTTTTTTTGCACGTTTAATATGTTTTAATGATCAATAAAGTAATACAAGGTGTTAAAGAGTTATAATATATGGTTAATATTTAAAACGATTAATCATTTTAGTGATTTACTTCCGGCTTCCGGTTTAGCTAGGATAATATCAAGAAGCAGTAGACTGAATTGTTAAAACAAAATCCTGGGTAAAATAAATAAATAAATACTTCAAATAAAATACAATAAATATAATAAGTATTTAAAAACATCCCCTACTTATTAAATGATTTTTGGATTTATGTAATACGTGTAGAATTACCATATTAAATATTTATTTTTACTCAAACAAAATAGAGCTGCTTCCGGCAAGCACCGTACACATTAAAAGTCCCTGTTTGGCTCACAATAGATTTTTTTGCTCAATAATAGAGCGTGTATATATTAAAAACAAGAGCATTCAAAAATCAAATAAAACGATTTTTAAACAGTTATTAAAGTCCGAAAGATCTTTTAGACGTATTATGATACTCCTTACAAGACTGCAGAAGAATGGCAGTGATGAACACTTATTTTAAGAAGAAGGAGGATCATAGGGTGACGTATAAGAGTGGAGGAAGGTGCACACAGGTGGATTATGTTCTATGTAGGAGATGCAACCTGAAGGAGATTGGAGACTGTAAGGTGTTGGCAGGGGACAGTGTAGCTATACAGCATCGGATGGTGGTCTGTAGGATGGTTTTGGAGGTAAAGAAGAAAAAGAGGATGAGAGTGAAGACTAATAGAAGAATAAGAAGAATAGAAGAATAAGATGGTGGAAACTGAAGGAGGAAGAGTGTAGTGTGAGGTTCAGGGAAGAGGTCAGACAGGAGCTCGGTGGTGGTGAAGAGGTGCTGGATGATTGGGAAACTACCGCAGAAATGATCAGGGACACAGATAGAAAGATACTTGGTGTGACATCTGGAAATAGAAAGGAAGACAAAGAGACGAGAAAGAGGTTGGATGAGAAAAGTAGGCAGGAGAACAAGGAGATGCGGCAGCAGGTAAAGAGGGATGTGGTGAAAGCCAAGGAAAAGGAATATGAGGAGCTGTAGGAGAAGTTGGACAGTAAGGAAGGAGAAAAGGATTTGTAGTGATTGGCCAGGCAGAGGAACCGAGCTGGGAAGGATGTGCTGCAAGTTAGAGCAATAAAGGAAATGTGTTGACTAGTGAGGAGAGTGTGTTGAGAAGATGGAGGGAGTATTTTGAGCAGCTGATGAACGAGGAAAATGAGAGAGCGAGAAGGTTGGATGGTGTGGAGTTGGTGAAGCAGGAAGTGGATAGGATTAGTAAGGAGGAAGTGAGAGCAGCGATTAAGAGAATGAAGAGTGGAAAGTTGGTTGGACCAGATGACATACCTGTAGAAGCATGGAGATGTTTAGGAGAGATGCAGTGGTGTTTTTATCCATTTACATTTACATTTGCGGCATTTAGCCGACGCCCTTGTCCAGAGCGACGTACAAAAGTGCTTTTGACCAGATTGTTGAACAAGCTTCTGGAAGGTGAGAGGATGCCTGAGGAATGGAGAAGGAGTGTGCTGGTACCGATCTTTAAGCATAAGGGAGATGTGCAGACCTGCAGTAACTACAGGGGAATAAAGTTGATCAGTCACACCATGAAGTTATGGGAAAGAGTAGTGGAAGCCAGGCTGAGAGAAGAGGAATGGAAGTAAGTAGGAGTAAGACAGAGTACATGTGTGTGAATGAGAGGGAGGGCAGTGGAGGGGTGCGGTTGCAGGGAGAAGAGGTGGAGAAGGTGGAGGAGTTCAGGTACCTGGGGTCAACAGTGCAAAGTAATGGAGAGAGTGTTAGAGAAGTGAAGAAAAGAGTGCAGGCAGGGTGGTGTGGGTGGAGAAGAATGATAGCAGGAGTGATTTGTGATAGAAGAGTATCTGTGAGAGTGAAAGGGAAAGTTTATAGGACTGTGGTGAGACCTGAGATGTTGTATGGTTTAGAGATAGTGGCATTGAGTAATAGACAAAGACATATCGTCCAAACTGCTCCACGGATGATGCTATCTCCATGACCCAGACAACAAGGACTCTTATGTACGGATGCTGTTCATAGACTTCAGCTCAGCATTCAACACGATCATCTCTCAGCACCTGATTGAGAAGCTGAGCCTAGTGGGTCTGAACACCTCCCTCTGTAACTGGATCCTGGACTTCCTGACTGAGAGATCTCAGTCAGTCCGGATCAGAAACAGCATCTCCAGCACCAACACACAAGCACTGGGGCCCCTCAGGGCTGTGTGCTCAGCCCACTGCTGTTCACTCTGCTGACTCATGACTGTGTAGCAATGCACAGCTCAAATCACATCATCAAGTTCGCAGAGAACACGACCATGGTGGGTCTCATCAGCAAGAACGATGAGTCAGCATACAGAGAAGAGGTGCAACGGTTAACAGCCTGGTGTGGAGCCAACAACCTGTCTCTAAATGTTGACAAAACTAAAGAGATGATTGTTGACTTCAGGAGAGCACAGAGTGACCATTCTCCACTGATCACCGATTGATCCTCCATGGAGATTGTCAAGAGCACCAAATTCCTTGGTGTTCACTCAACCTCACCTGGTCACTCAACACCAGCTCCATCACCAAAAAAGCCCAGCAGCATCTCTACTTCCTGAGAAGGCTGAGGAAAGTATTTGTATTTTGTGAGAAATCTTACTAGTCCTTAACACTGTGTTTTCTGTGATTGTTGTTGTATGTAGCATCAGGGTTCAGGAGGAACGTTGTTTCATTTCACTGTGTACTGTGTCAGATATATATGGTTGAAATGACAATAAAAGCTTCTTGAAGACAGGAGGTGGAGCTGGAGGTAGCAGAGCTGAAGATGTTGAGGTTGGACAGAATTAGTAATGAGTTTATTAGAGGGACAGCGCATGTAGGACGTTTTGGAGACAAGATGAGGGAGGTGTGATGGAGATGGTTTGGACATGTGCAGAGGAGGGACATGGGGTATATCAGTAGGAGAATGCTGAGGATGGAGACACCAGGAAGGAGGAAAAGAGGAAGACCAAGGAGGAGGTTTATGGACGTGGTGATGAAAGACATGCAGGTAGTTGGTGTGAAAGAGGCAGATGTAGAGGACAGGGGGGGATGGAGACGGATGATCTGCTGTGGAGATCCTTAATGGGAGAAGCCGAAAGATGATTATGGATGCTCTTTTCCCCTCTATGGAAAGCTTTCAGATTAATTCTAGCCACATAATTTAATAATATACAGTAACAAAACTGCTGATGGATCAGAACCAGAGACCAATTTCAGACCTTCACCGTCATTATACACACAAATCATATCCGTGCTCGCTGTGTAACAAACCTCTGTGTGATAATCAGCTCACAATCTTCCTTGCATGCATTCAAAACGTTTTATTTAGGCATAAACACGTTAATCAGACAAAAAGAAATAATTCAAATGCTCTCTTTTTTATGTAATTGAACACTGTATGTATTCAGACATCATGTAAGGCAGCGGTAGTGTTTAATCAGACACAGACGTCTTCAAATATCATAAAGGAGAAAAGCTGCTGGAGATGAATAAAATCTCTGAAAAAAAAAAGAAATATATATATATAAAGCTTTAATGATCAGGACCTGAAACATCTCTGTATAAGTGAGAGGAGTGAAAAATTGGCGTTTTATCATCTAATATATATATATATAGGCACTTTGAATATTAGTCCGCAGTGTGTAGAGGAACAACCTGAAGGTGAGATACTTATATATACTGTACACACACACACACACACACACACACACACACACACACACACACACACACACACACACACACAACAAAATGAATAAAAGTATTGGGACGCCTTACAGTTCCAGCCATATGTAATTCTTCTCCAAACTGTTTCCTCTAATTTAAAGGCACAGAAATGTACAGGACGCTTCTCCAAACCTGTTCCATCCATCCAAGCCAGCTCCATGAACATATATATGCTTTCCATGGGTTGGACTGGAAGATCTCCTTCAACAGAGCACCAACCCTACTGAACAACTCTGGGTTGAATGTGAACACTGACTGCACCCCAGAACCTCCTCACCTACATCACTAACTGACTGAATGAATCTCTACGAATCACATATGGAACATCTTCCCAGAAGAGGAAGAGGAGCTCATCATAAAAGCAAATGGAGACTGAACGTGGAAGGAGATGTTCAAGAAGAAGCACATCCCAATCTTATGCTTGTGCCACAAAATGGGAGAAATGGTTAAGTGTGAAAAAGAAAGTTTAAACTTTACATTCTAGGGTTTTACATAATGAGGACGTTATAAAAATTCACATAGTCCTGATCAATATTAGAATGAGGTAAATAAAGCATCAGATGAACACCCCCATGACATATTGCACCGTATCATTATAAAAACATTTTTATACAAAAAATCAGGCCAAAATGGAGGTCATGTGTGAAAAACTGAGTACACCATTTGATTTAATAGCTTGTAGAACTGCTTGAATCTTGAACAGCAATAACCTGAAGAAATCATGTTCTGTAAGACTTTATCAGTGTCTCGTTCTTCTTTAAAACTTCAATTCATTGAGGTTTGCAGGGGTTTGTTTATGCACAGGTCCTGCCGCATAGTGATGGAAAGATCGGAT
>JAAIIK010000028.1:5502645-5519052 GCA_014706435.1 Silurus glanis | reverse complement strand
TACATTGTTTCTTATTAGATGTTAGATGCACGATAAAAATTATTTTCAAAGTAGTTTGCCCTGTATCGGTACTACAAAGGGGTAGTACATTATTTGTTGACGTTACGTTCTGATCTCTGATCATCCAGTCCTGCTCAGTGCTTACTGCTTATTGCCATATTGCTTAGCGTTCTGCCTTCCGTAGCGAAGCACGGGTACTTTCAGCTAGTTTTATATATTATTTAACCAAGCAAGCATTTTATATGAAATTGTTTTAAAAATGTAAAACTGTTGATGTTCATAAATGTTAACAATAATAAACTAATAAATAATACATTTTGCAGAAATGTATTATTTATCAGCAGAAGGCCACAGGCCACAGGACAGAAACTGAGATAAACTTGTTTTGCTCAGATGATCCAGCATGTGTGGAGATGCCCTGGTGAGGAGCACCAAGAAAATTGTGTGTTGCCTACAGTCAAGCATGGTGGTGGCAGCATCATGGTCTGGGGCTGCATCAGAGCTGCTGGTACTGTGGAGCTGAGGTTCATTGAGGGAAACATGGATTACAACATTTACTGTGACATTCTGAAGCAGAACATGATGAAGTCTCTTCAGAAACTGGGCCGAACAGCATTTTTCCAACATGATAACGACCCCAAACACACCACAGACCTCAATCTGTTAGGTTGGGCAAACAGGTATTGTCAACCCTCATTCTAAACACCGGCATCCCACAGGGCTGTGTTCTGAGCCCACTACTCTACTCCCTCTTCACCCATGACTTTGCTCCTCTGCATAACTCCAACATCTTCATCAAGTATGCATTATGATGGTCGGCCAGATCGGCAACAACGACAAATCAGCCTACAGGGAAGAGATCCGAAGCCTGACAGCGTGGTGTGCCACCAACACCTGACCCTCAACACCATGAAGACTAAAGAGCTCATCATGGACTTTCGGAAATCTAACAGCAGGAGACACTCCCCAGTCCACATCAATGGAACTGAGGTAGAAAGGGTCTCCAGCTTTAGGTTTTTGGGAGTTCACATCTTCAGCTCTGGTTAGGAAGGCACAACAATGTCTGTACTTCTTGAGGAGTCTCTGTCCCCAGAGATTCTAACGAGTTTTTGCCGCTGCATCATTGAGAGCATCCGGACCAACTCAATCACTGTATGGTACCGAGGCTCCACTGTGTGTGAACGTAAAGCCCTGAAAAGGCTGATCAAAACGGGCCAACGCATCACTGGCACCCAACTACCTGCCATTGAGGACCTTCATCACAGCAGATGTCTGTGCAGAGCTCACAACATAATCAAGGACTCTTCCCATCCCAGATTAAACTGTTTAACCTCCTTCCATCAAGAAGGAGCAAAAGGAACATGCGCACCAGAACCAGCAGATTCAGGGACGGCTTTTGTCCATCCACCATCACACAAGTGAACTCACACTACACAATTTTCACAACTGCTACTATTTTGCACTTGTGGTTGATGCTAAACTGCAATTCCGTGGTGTGTACCTGTACTATGCAATGAAAAAGTTCTATCTGTCTGTCTGCCTGCCTGTCTGTCTGTCAGTCACATGACAGTGAAACAATGAAAAATAGGTTCAGTAAAAGAAAATGTCGTTGTGTTTGACATGCTAGGCGCTAACGCTCGTTCCTTACACACAACTGCCTCGCTGTCTAACCTCCTTTCATGCGACACGGGTTTTTTTTAAACTGTAATATCAGTCAAGTCTGAAATGAGTCATACAAGTATAGTGACTAACATCGAAAAAATCGACTGACATGAAGCTGAGGCAAAAAGGAAGCAAAGCCATCAGGCGGCATCGCTCGTAACTCGGTGGTTTAAACAAATAAAAATCAAACGTACAATGCTCAACAGTCAGGGCTGTCAGAAATCGAATTCCTTCAAGTACTCGGATGAAGTATGCTATAATAACTTCCACTCTTCTGAGATGATGTTCATCTAGATTTTGTGGAGATTTGTGGAGATTCATTCAATCACAAGGATGTTACTAAAGTCATATACTGATATAGGTGAAGTGTGAGGAGGCCTGGAGTGCAGTCAATTCATCCCAAATAGGGTGTTCAATAGAGCTCTATAGCAGGAGGTCTTCCACTCCAACCCAGGAAAAGCAGATCTTCATGGAGCTGGCTTTGTGCACAGGGACACTTTCATGCTGGAGCAGGTTTGGGTCTCTGAGTTCAAGTGAATTGAAAATTCAAATGCTTCAGCATCTAAAGACGGCTTATGCAATTGTGTGAATGTCCTGGACGCTCCCAATTGGTGTCCCAATACTTTTGTTCATGTAATTTACAAAAAAGTAAAAAATAAATAAATAAATAAAAAGAAGTTTTAAGTACAGAATCTAAAATCCCACATGGTAATGAGTTAAAGGGGGAAAAAAAACACTAACCCTAGAAGACTTTCCCTTTGCATTCAACGAACCTGGAATTCCCGACTTAGTCTGAGGAATTCCTAATCGGATGTCCCACATCCCTGATTTTTAAACCAACATGGCTGCTCCTACTGCACTATTCTACAAGTTGAATGTTTTAATAGACATCTAGCTAAACAAATCATTCTTATGACACCCCCCCCAACCCACTGTACCTCATACGTTACGGAATTCTGACTTCAGACTTCCAAGCGAATTTGCGTGAGCTTACCCCTGGTTTAAAGGCAGGAAGTCCGAGCCCCACTCCGATCGTGGCTTTATTAGGGTTCACCACTGAATTGTAGTGAATGTTCCGATGGTAACTGACTCTGATTGGCTCGTCGTTGTTTTGGTGAATCCCGTGGAACGTGTTGATTGGTTCTGGAAAAAATTTGTGAAAATTCAATTAAATGAAGGGAAGGAAAAAGGGGGGGAATGCTAAAAATGTAGTGTCTTGTTACTCAGAAACTGGAGATGACCAAAATAGGGAAAAATCCCTGGCGAAAAGGGAAATTTACAGAGTAAATGAATTTAAAGGAATATGTCAATTAATTTTTCATTACTCTGTAAATTCATTACGTCGAGGTGAAAAGAAGTCCTGAGATAGAGAGCTGACATTCTTAGCATACCGGAGCTAGTTCTGTGTCATCATTAGCAAGAAATAACTCGCATGCTTAGCTGGGGTTTTTTTTTTTTCTGAAAGTCACTGTGTGAGGCAAAGGGCACATAGCTAGGGGTTAGAAACACAAGACAGGAAGCAAAGAAAAGCATTTCCGGGTCATTTGGGGGAAATACAGGCTATTCATGGTTTCTTACAGCTGCCTTGTGAAGGGTAGTACAGGCTAAAAAAACCCTTGTGCGTTACCTTACATTTATACCCCTGGGAAACAGGAAGTCAGAGACTATGTCGTCCCTCAGACGCCTTAAAACCCAATAGAACACTAGCTATAGGGCGAAACCAACTCGGGGGGCAGTGAGCGCCCCCTGCCACTCAGCTTCCCACGCCCAGTTAAATTATTTACCTGTTTTACAGTTAAAGTTTAATACACAGTACATGTTTACATACTTCAGGCAATTAAGCAATCATTATTATTAAATGTGTTTTTTATGGAAGGTTGCAAACGATTTATATGGTGTTGGGGTGGAGGATTGTGGTGGGAAGGCATAGCCATTGGGGGTGGGGGTAATAATAGGAATCTTGCCAAGGGTGCCATAAAGGATAGAAACCCTAAACGTCGCACGTTGAAATGACACGTGAGAATTGCCTGGACTGCTCTGTACGACATGTTGCGGATTGTACCGTGCCGACGATCATCATGCGCAAGTTGGCGGACGGTTTCTACGTTTTCGGGGGTTGAGCTCGTCAAAGGTCTTCCTGATCTCTTGTCGTCTCCCGGCGAATTTCTCTCTCTTTCGAACGACTCGTTGCGGCATCGTCGTTAAACACGCCGAATCATGGCTGTGTAGCAGTTTTGTGGTTGCTCTTTGGAGGTCGGTGCTCCTTGTGACTGTGTGTGTAGCCTTGTTCTGCTGGAGTTTTACAAAACTTTAGTCTTTTTAACTTTTTTCCAACCCACATAGACTTTGGAACTGCGTTTTTTTTCACAGGGGCGTTGTCATGCTGGAACAGGATTGGGTCTATTACATCTTCTCCAATGAAAGGATGTCTTAGTATACCATAGAGATCTATTAAAGGTGATACTTTTGTCTATATAGTGTATTGTACTGGTAGGAAATTCCCAAGGGTGCCAATAATTAGGAGATATATATATATATATATATATACATATACATATATATATACACACACACATACATAGAACATAGACCGGGGATTTTTTTTAGCAGGAATTATGGCTGCTGTAATTTCTCAGTGACCTATTGTGTATGAGGTCACGCGTGTTTTTGACATGTATGGCAACCCCATTCAAGCAACTGTATATTATACCAAACTGGTTACCAGGGGTACTGATGTCATAAATATCGCTGAGGCTAACTGCTAACGTCATGGCGGACACCCGGTGTCTTTACCTGTGCCGTTCTGGTACACCTCCACGGGCCGGTTGTACATCTCCGCCATGGCCTGCATCTCAATGTGGTTCCCGTGACAGTTGTTTTTCCTTTTCCTGTTGATGTATGTGGTGAAGTCTTCCGTCACGTAGTTTGAGAAGTAGTCTGCGTTCTTCATCTGCGGATGCAAGAAATTATATATATATTTTTTGTTTTGTTTTTTGTATTCTGGGTCCAACGCTTGGTTGGTTGTTAGGAAGACGCTTACCAAGTAGTCCATACAGTGCTTGCGAACGACTTCGTGCATATCTTGGTCTCCGTAAACTTGATCAGCTGCAAAGAAGAGACAAACGATAGACGTTTCATTATTCGTCGCTCGTAATAAACGTGCGAAATGTGCCAAGAGAACAGAGAAACCAGAGAACTTTCAACATGTTCTCCATCTAGTGAGGGTAAGGGCGCTTAGCTTCCATGCTTCAGGAGAACAAGTGGATGAAATCTCTACCTCGGTGTGCTTCCTTCTGAAAGAGGAAGTCAGGAAAAGCGACTATTGCGTGAACAATTATTTCTATACAGCAAAAGTATGGGGACACCTGACTTTTCACAACTAGGAGACCCAAACCTGTTCCAGCATGACAATGAAGATGTGCTTTTCATTGGATGGAGCGAAAGATCTCCTCCTATAAACCCTATTGTCAGCGTGAAAACTTCACCCCAGGCCTCCTCAGCTCACCTCACCTACATCAGTACCTAGCTTTACTAATGCACATCCTTGGGGCTGAATGAATGTCCAAAAAAAATCCCAGAAGAGTGGAGCTCATTTATAAGAATGAATGGAGACTGGATGCTCAAAAAGAAGCACATACTAATCTTATGGTGTCTCAGGTGTCCACAAACTTTTGTTTTAGTTGATTTCATACAGTTGCTCATTATCAGAGACTCTAGGTAGACCTTCGAAGAACCATTGTGTTATCATTTAGTGGAGAAAAGTGCAAATAAAACAAATAAATAAATTGAACTAAAGTTTAAAAAAAAAAAAAAAAAATGTATCTATGCAACCCTTCTGCGCATGATAATTAACACTCATTTATTTCCACACCCTTATTTACATCTCTCGCACCAATGCACGGCTGCGCATTTCGTTACCCGGGTGTCAGTTTCGGTGGGTTTCATCTCCGCGCATCTCGTTTGTGCAGGATATGTAAAGTTTAAAAAAAAAAAAAAAAAAAAAAAATTTTTTTTTTAAAAAGAAGAAGCAAACCCAAGGCGCAAATGTAAACAAACACCGAGCGAAGACACGCCTCTTCCTCCCCGATGTGGTCATATGCAAATGACTCGGGGATCGTTCCGAAAAGTCACATGACCCTCGACCGCAGACATTCTCAGAATCTCTTAGTCAATTTCCTCTTTTGTGGTATCAGCCTACTTCTGTTCTGACACACAGAAGATGCTGAACTCGATCAACTCTATTAAAAAAAAAAAAAAAAAAAAAAAAAAAAAACCATTTTGAGGGGTTTCCATTTATATGAAGGGAAAATACGATTTTCATGCGTTTTATTTCGAGTCGCACCGGAAATTTTACGTCATTTGGAAACAATGTGCAGAAAGTAAACCATCAGAAGTTTTTATTACTTAATTGATTTTAACACACATTATTTACACCAGTTATAATTCTGGTATGCTTGGGGGGGGGGCAGGGGAGACATATATATATATATATAAAAATGTGTATAAAATATTAAAAAAATATCCACACACATTGAATATATACAGATTTCGATTCGACTCGATGCAACGGAAAAAATACGATGCGCTGCAATTTAATATGGTGCAGATGTTACTTCACTTTTATTTCTTTGGTTCGGACAGACAGCAAATCATCAATTTACTCAAGTGGATTCTGACTTGTAAAAAAAACAAAACAAAAACAAACAAACAAACAAACAAAAAAAACTGCCTTTGTAGTTCAAAAATAAAATAAAATTAAAGAAATAAAAGCAGACGTTCTTTTCCTGTTGTGTCTGCAGGAAGTTACAGCTCTACCTCTGCCATGTTAATCTGTATTCTACGTGACTCTCAGGACACGCCTCGGCCCTCGTAGTGTTCTGTGCACTTGACTTAATTTTTTAAAATACCTGTGAAAATGCTGATCTCCTAAACACCTGAGTAAGACACACAGCTCTCTGAAGGGTTTACGAAGGATGGCGTTAAAAAACTCAGACCATCAAGCGAGGATCAGGTCGGTTTTTACGGAAACTGCTTAATCGAGGAGGTTTGAGAACGATCAGAAACGAAGGCTATGCCCGAGAGCGCTCTTTTCACCGCCGTACTGAGCAGAAGGGCATCTCGGAACATACCCCACACATAAAGCATGCGGTGGTCTGGTTCTACACGAGCACAAGTCCACGTCGGGTCAAGGTCAGGTGGTGCTGTTTTTCCAGAAACACTAATCCTTTCAAATGTGTTGCACAACAGTGTGTTGTGAGAGTGTGTGAGAATCATGACCTCCATGTGAACACGCTGGTGCTGATCATCACCGCAAAACCACCACTAGTTTTTATTCTGCTCCTAGCATGAATGGAGTCGATATTCTGCTGACAGAATCCAAACTTTTCTTATTCCTCTAGTGCAACTTTCAGACCTCAATACAAACGAAATAAAAAGCGAAGACTCTCGCCGTCTCTCTTTTTCTTCCTTCCCAGGTTTGATTGTAATCACAGAGAAAGCAGAACATCGAGACTTCTGGTTTCTCTATCGAGGGGTTCATAATACAGAGACGAGGATGTTAAAATATACACACACACACGCACACACGCACACACACACACACACACACACAGTATCTCACAAAAGTGAGTGCACCCCTCACATTTCATCAACCATTCTAGTGTATCTTCTAGAGGGACAAAACTATAGAAATGAAATATTTTAGAGTCAATGTGCAGCTTCTGTAGCAGTACAGATTTACTGTCCTCTAAAAATAACAACATTCAGCCATTATTGTCTAAATATCTGCCAACAAAAGTGAGTACACCCTCAGTGAACATGTGTTCAAAGTGTGAATATTGTGTGTGAGCACATTGTTATCCAGCACTGCTTTAATTCTCCTGGGTGTGGAATTCACCAGAGCTGCACAGGTTGTTGCTGGGATCCTCTTCCACTCCTCCATAATGACGTCACGGAGCTGCTGGATGATACACACATGGAGCTTCTCCACCTTCCGCTTGAGGATCACCACAGGTTTTCAATAGGGTTCAGATCTGAAGATATACTTGGCCACTCCATCACCTTCACCTTCATCTTCCTCAGTAAGGCAGTTTTCATCTTAGTGGTGTGTTTGACGTTATTATATTGGAAAACTGCAGTTCGGCCCAGTTTGTGAAGAGACTACATCATGTTCTGCTTCAGAATGTTACAGTACATGTTGTAATCCTCAATGAACCTCAGCTCCTCAGTACCAGCAGCTCTCGTGCGGCCTCAGACCATGATGCTACCACCACCATGCTTGACTGTAGGCAACACACAATTTTCTTGGTGCTCCTCACCAGGGCGTCGCCACACATGCTGGACACCATCTGAGCCAAACACGTTTATCTCAGTTTCATCAGACCACAGGACATGGTTCCAGTAATTCAGGTTTACTTCAGCAAACTGTTTGTAGGTTTTCTTGTGGGTTTTCTTGTTGCACTGTTCAGCGTACAGTCAATTCTAATTCTCAAATCCTCAGAGAGTTCTATATGTACACACACACACACACACACACACACACACACACACACAGCTGGTGTTCCAATGCTGAAAAGTATGGCGTGTCTCCTCACTTCATCTAAATCAGAACCTAACTTGACTCTCACACAACCTTGTTGTAGGAATGAGCACAAAATCTCCACAAAATCTAGTAGAACATCTTCCCCAGAAGACTGGACCTTAATAAATAAACAATGTGGAAAAAAGAAAAAAAAAAACAAAAAAATAAATTAAAACACACAGCGATCTTAAGCGTAGGTGTCCACAAACTTTTGGCCATAAAGGGTACAATTTCGCTTTAAGGGAATTATAAAGGTGAGGATTTGTGGACGTTTGCTGACTGGGTTTCAGGCATGTCAGAAGGGGAACTACAGGAAGCTCATAGCAACTACGAAACTACTATGACAGGTGTGTGACGTCCGATTGAACAAAGAAAAACAAAGAAAAAGGTGTGTGTGTGTGAGCAGGTGGAGTTATCATCAACGCTGTGATGTAAAGCAGTGTGGAACTTCTGACTTCTCTCACTTCCCAGTCAGTGCTGAAGCTGGGGATGTACACGGCGCACCACGTGTGTGGTTTCCATTCACACTGCTTAGTTGTGTGTGTGTGTGTGTGTGTGTGTGTGTGTGTGTGTGGGGGGATCGCTTGAGCTCGATCTGAGAGTTATCTGGTGAAATCAGGGACACCCCCCAGCTACTCCCCTCCCTGCATTTACATGAATCTGACTCATGTGTGATCAAAAACACCTGCCTTTGTTCTTTCCCGATTTCGACCTCAATTTGAAAGGCAAATGGTGAAGCCGGAGTGTGTGGCGAGGGTCAAGGATGGCGTGCGGCGCTCCAGGCCTCGCATGTTCACGAGGAGAAACCGCCAAGAGAGGCACGAAGGCAAAACTGACGATTAAAGAAAAATAAATAGAAACAAATAAAAGTTCGGCGTTGAACAAAATGTCGTACGGGGAGAGAATCTCACGCCTGAGAGGAACAGGAACCAAATCCAGACCTGTTAGCACATAAAGGTTTTTTCTGGTGTGTGTGTGTGTGTGTGTGTGTGAGAGTGTGTGTTGGTTGTCGTTTGGTCCCTCACGTAATGGGTCTAATCTAATTTGAGGCGTTTACGTGGCAGAATTTCACTCCGTTTGGGCTTTTTTTAATTCCGACTGAGGTGTTTATATGGAGACTTTTCACTCGGACTGGATTTTTAAACCCATTACATGCTCCATGTTAACACACTTTCTGTCCATGTGTGTTTGTTTCTCTCTCTCTCTCTCTCCCCATCTGTGTCTCTCTGCATGAATCTCTCTTTCTCTATGTATATCGGTGTGTCTCTCTCCAGTTGTTTCTCTCTGTTGCTTTCTTTCGGTCTCCCTCTCAGTCTGTCTCTTTTTTTTCCCCCCTCCCTCTCTCATTTTGTCTCCCTGTCTCTTTCCATCTGTCTCTCTCACCCTCTGGGTGTCTCTCTCATTGTGTCTCTGTCTCTTCCCATCTGTCTGTCTGTCTCTCTCTGCTTCTTTCTGTCCGTCTCTTTCCATATGTGTATCCCTCTCATTGTCTCTCCGTTTCTTTCCGTCCATCTCTCTCTCTCTGCCCTTCTCTGTCTCTCACTGTGTCTCTGCCTGTCTGTATCTCTCAGTCTCTCTCTCTCTCATTAAGCTCTATATTAATTCTGTAATAAATGCGATATGCCGTTCCTCCAGACTGATGCAGCAGCGCTTTACTATTTGAGCCTCTGCAGCTCTCTTACAGAGTAACAGCCAGAGCTTCCAGAGCTTCCCGCTCATCGCCTCGTACACCGATAACTCCGACTGCGTGATTTGTTTCGGTTTTACCTCAGATTTCTCATTAGTACGATGAATTAGCCGGAGCGTGAAACGTCTTGTAGCCAATCGACAGACCAAGATTTGGTTCATGCACAAGTAGCACAAGGATCGTTTAGCTTGCACAACGGCCGTGGAAACAAACCCTGGTGACCTTTCTGCTAACGCGGTGGCCGATGATGAGAAAGCTGAACTAAAAGAGGAAGAAGCAGCAGTGTGACATGTCTGCAGAGAAACGCACGCAGCAGCAGATAGGCTTCGCTGGAAAGAGAGCAAGAGGCCGAGTCCGATTTAGCAGAAACAGGAACCACAAAGCGCCCCTTCATTGATGAGGAGCAGAGATAGCATCATGCTGTTAACCACCGAGCGCCCTTCTAAGAAAGGGGCGGGCCCTGGTGTACTAACCCCGCCCATTTCAGACCTGCGCATCTACGATAAGCATTATCCCTGCAGAACACGGGCCTCCAGCCACGTCACGCCTCGACTCTGCACTATTCACGAGAACGTGGAGCCGATCTGCTCGCCCTCTGTGTCGTGATGCTCGAGCTGTCTGATTTCCAGAAGTCGGATCGCAGGAAATTCACTCCACATTCGCTTTAAATTCATAATAATTTGCAAAAAAAAATCTAATCACATGCTTCGGTTCACGTGCTCGTTAGGACACGTGAGCGTTTCCACAGTAACAACTCGTCCATACATGGAGCAAACTGTTAAGAATATCATAAAATAAATATACAAAAAAAAAAAAGAAAGGAAATAAATACATTTGAACCAAAAATGAAGACGGAGGAAAGAAGGAAAGATGCATTGAACAAATTAAATATGAAGGAGAAAAAAAACAAAGAACGAAACAAAACAAAAGGTAAAACTTCCATAAAAAAAAAAACGATCAAATATAGAGAAAAACATTAAGAGAAATGACGCATTAGAAAGAAGCAAATAAGGAGAGAAAGAAAAAAAAAACAAGAAACAAAGAAGACAAAAAAAAAAAAAAATAAATAAAAAATAAAAAATAAAAAAAAAAAAAGGACAAAGGGTCACGGTGAAGCCGCTGTGTAACGGACAGGATGAGTCTTACGTTAGCAAGTTAGTAGTTTTAGTTCTTCAGGTCAGAGGTCACTCTCGCTTACACACACACAAACACACACACACACACACACAGTGTCAGGTTTTAGCCAACACCAATAACTCCTGACCGGTCTCTTCCACCTTAGACTGGACAGAACAGGAGATACAAACAATCCCCCAACACACACACACACACACCCACACCCAATTACAGCTCCTGCTGTGAGACAATGATTCCTTACACGGTGTGTCTCAGTGCAATGAGCTCTTACACACACACACACACACACACACACACACACACACACACACACACACACGGATATTTTTCTCCAAACATAAAATAAATAAATAAAAAAAACATTCCTCCCCAAAACACATCCGTGAGCAGGTTGAGTTTTCAAATCTTAAAATTCTACAAATAGCGAGAGAAAGAAAGGAAGGAATACAAAAAAAAATTTAAACGAAAAAAAGGGAAGCGGTTACATAAATAACCAAACAAACAAATTAATTTACCTTAAATCATAAGAATGTAGAACTTAATATAAAAAAAAAAAAAAAAAAAAAAAAAAAAAGTAAAATTTAAATAAAACACAAACAAAAAAATAAGGAAAAAAATAGTTTTTTTTAAAACAATATAAATGAAAATAAAAAGGATATGACAGAAAAGAAAAAAGTAAGAATCTATAAAATAAAAGTAGTAAAAGAATTTATTTATTTTTTTTTTTTTTTGAAAAGACAACTAATGAAAACAAAAATGTAAATAATTAGGAAAAAGTAGAAAGGAAGAAAAGAAATGTAAAAAGAAAAAATACGATAAAAATAAAGAAAATATAAAGGGGGAAAAAAAAGGACAGGAAGATAAAGAGAAACCAAGAAGCAAAAAGCAAAAAAGTAAAAGGAGAGTAAACAAACAAAAACCGGGATCAAGTATTAAACAAAAAAGGTGAAACAAAAAAAAGAATGCTATGAAGGTGTATAACTGTGGTGTAATGGAAGAGTGTGGCCACGTTCTCTCACGTTCTCTCTCTCTCTCTCTCTCGCTGCTGCGAGGATGAACAGGTTGAGGTCTTCATACTTCCATGTGCTGAAAGATTGAACACGTCACTTCCTGTTTGCCTCGGTGTTAAAAAACTATACTTCCTGTAAATAAGCAGCTCAAAAACATTTTATTATTTCTTTATGACCAGTCATTAGATAAGAGCAGTAATAAACACCTCGCAGCGACGTCTTGCTAAAGGAGGTGAGTGGGTCAGTACCCGCCTCAGGGTTGGAGTCTGGGTGAAAAGTCAAACCCTTGATTTCACTCGTTCATCGCTCGGCTTTCACAACGACAGGGAGGAATAATAACGGGTAAAAGTTCAAGAGACGAGACGAGAGATACTCGATCTATCCATCTGTATATCTCTATCAGTCAGGTATCTAAGCTTTCATGTTTTTATTCATCTCTGTTCATCCATCCATCCGTCTCTGTATATCTCTTTATTCATCTGAATATCTATATCTATTCGAGTATCTATGCATCTACCCATCCCTCCATCCATCTACCTGTGGTGTATCTATACTGTATCTCTCTATCTATTCTTCTATCCATATCACTCAATCCTTCACACACAGCTCAGGTGGAAAAACTCTTGTGTCCTAAACAGTCCTGACCTCCTCAACCCCAACACCTCTGTGATGAACTGAAACCTCGTTCATCATCAGTTCCTGAGCTCACCAACTTTCTTGTTTCCGATTGATCCCACAGCCAAAATCAAGCAAAAAGCTTTCGGAGAACTTGGAACTAAAAAAAAAAAAAATGCTCATGGGAATTGGGAATTTAAAATGTTGGTTTCCCAGTGGGATTCCTCAGGGTTCCCTGGTTTTCTCCCAAATCATAACAAACATGCTGATAAGGTGAATGTCTCTACAGAATGCCCCATGATAGACCATGTAAAAACTTTCCTCTTTTGCGGCACATTTCCAGTGAAAACGAGTTTTTTTCACACTTTCTGTAGCAAGCAGTTTTGGTTTGTTTATCGATAAAGCACTCGCTTGACAGAACCAGGGAAACCATGGCAACAAGTACAGCTGACTAAAAACCAGAGGGATGTACCTAGGATGCATGTCTTGATACATTTCTACTCTGAGCTGGAGATGTTTTGGACCCTTGCCTCAACTTGTCTCAATTGTGAAAGTTTTGATTATTCCTCAAAAAGCTCCGGCAGAGTGCGTCAGAGCCGGGAGGGGGGAGGGGGGGTTGGGATGGTGGAACACTGTCAAGATTCATACTGCGCTCCACAAATTCCTGCCTTATCTCATACAGAGCACAATATGTGTTGTACAGAGATGTTAAGATCGATAAGTCGACGCGGTGAAGGTCAGGGAAAACATCTGACCCCGGCATGCCTTTCGAATTCGTCCACGCGGTCGAACGTCTACGTCGCAGTCCGTGACACGACCCGAACCTTTATCTTTTCTTGTTTTAAATATCCACACATCTCCCAGAATTTAAAGTGTTTAAAGTTCCTCGACCTCAGCTATATCGTCAGTATTAAGTAGAGATATCTGAGCAACTTTTTTTTAAAAGTGCAAATGGTATGACGCGAGTATGAAGATCTCAGGACCAAAAAAAAGAAAATGTGGCAGAATTTAATAAATGCATCTGGTCAGGTAGACGGTGGAGTAAATCGGACCACTGGCTCGTTTATGTTTTGTGAAAGAAAACCAAGTGACCTTGTTAGAAAATTGTGCAGTTCCAAAAACATTTAGAAGAAAAAAAAAATAGTATTCGGTTTCGAGTAGCATCTGGTTGTTTTGACTTAGTTTTCAACTATATTTAATTCCCTGTTATAGGCTAATTTACAACTTTGTAAATTCCCAGTTTATTCCCAATTAAATCCTGTTAAATTCTGCAACCAAATTCAGTTACATCCCTATTCCACAGTAATCCAGATTGAAATGGGATCAGTGTTAAATACAGGTGTAAACGCATCCAGTTTTAGTCACACAATCACAGTTCCTGTCCCAATACCCTCACAAGAGTCACCACAAACATGGTGGTTACCACGAAGTTAAAGGCACACAATTATAATATAATGTCGTCTTTGGATGCAGTAGAATGAAATTTTCTCTTCACTCAAACTAGGACGCTCTAAAACTGGCAAAAACCAGAGCAGACGTCTAGACGTCGTATATTTGAGGAACGTTTCACCTGCGAGCTGAGATGAGAAAAACCGAACCATTAAGGTGATTGAGAAGAACTGAATCGGAGCGAGATCCTGAGTGAGATCTGTACCTCCCCTTTGTCTCCACTTGTAGGTGTGATGTAGGTGTTCTGCTCTTCTGGGTTGTGAGAGGAAGTAAACAAGGGGATTTTATAAAAGCGCACCGAAATTAGATACTTCATATTTTTTCTTCCTACTTCCAACTCAGAGCTTCAACTGTTTTGAGATCAGGGAAAGTACTTTAAAAGCAAGCGCTTTTCAAATATATACACAACTCTATTCTAGACCTACATTATAGACACAAAAAATATTTGGACACATGACTTTCCCACAATTACACAATTGTATTGGAATTCTTTTAAATTTTTCCCCTTCACATGAACTAGAAGACCTCAAACCTGTTCCAGCATCACAAAGCAAACCCTGTGCACAGAGCCAGATCCATGAAGATATGCTTTACATAGGTTGGAGTGGAAGATCTCCTGCTATAGGCCTCTAAACCTCAACCCAAGTGAACACCTTTGGTTAGAACGCTGACTGAACGCCAGGCCTCCTCAGCTTCACCTGCAACACCTACAACTTTACATAAACCCTACTGGCCTCATGGGTCTCACTCAAAAATCTAGTGGAACATCTTCCCAGAAGAGTGGAGGTGCTTATAAGAGGAAAAAGAGGACTAATTGAGGAATGGGATGTTCGAATCTTATGCTCAGGTATAAGGTTTTTTTTTTGTGAAATGGAATTTGGAAAGTTGGAAATCCGAGCGCTTGAGAAACTCTGATTTTCCGAGCTGGGAATGAAGAATCGGCTGACAGTTTAAATAATCTACTTCGGAAACTTCCCACGTCAAACCCCGAGTGCCACCCCCTCATCGCTCCTGCCCCCGACTTACACCGGGTCACGGCATTTGCCCTCACCTCAAAACAGCAGAGACGGACCGAGCGGTGCTCCTCCTGTGCAACATCATTTGCATACGATGGAAATTTCCATACGCGGGACAACGTGCCCAAGTCTGGAGTGTGTGCGAGCGAGACGCTCTCGCGTCAGGTTAACCCACGGCTGTCTGGAGTCATTCTGCATTCCTGGCATAGCCGAGGACCAGGTCAGTGGAGCGTAAGAACGAGGGAATGAGATTCTCAGAAGGAAGTAAACGCAAGAATGATTTTAATCTTCCTGGGCACTTGAATTTCGTGAAGTTTGGAAACGTTCCTGAGAAAAAAAAATCTCTCACGTGAATGTAACCTACGTGAAAATTACGAGCGGAAAAATGTTTCTCGCCGAAACACAACATCTCTCTATTGTGAGGAACGAGGGAGGGAATTCCGCCTACGTGTTACCTCGTATTTATACTGTTTATCATTTATATCACATTCAGAAGTCACAGGTAAAAAATGTTCACCCAAAAAAAAAAAAAAAAATTAATAAAATAAAATTAATTACAAAAAAAAAATAAATAAAAAATGTATATCATCATCAATGAAAATATACCACAAATATACTTTTAGAAATTCTAAATAATTCCACGGGGTAATAACCAGTTAGAATAAACGTGGGTGGAATTTTCTAACTATTCACCTTTAGTGTGACACCACAAAAAAGTACAGTCTAATTGAACATATAAAAATACTATTAAATACACTAGTATTATTTTAACACAGTGGTTTTACCCATCGTGATGAGTGAATAAGGGAATTCTGTCTATGTGTTACCTCATATTTAGACCTCTGTCACACAGGTAGGCACGGCTGCCTTCTCATTCTTTCCATCCGACTCGAGGTTTTGGAGAAAAGCGCTGGAGTAAGAAGGTAAAAATACCGTAGTCTTTCAAAGTGAAAAAAAAAAAAAAAAAAAAAAAAAGAACGGTAATCAATTGTTAGTTCTGAAAACTGGTCCGTATGCGTTATTTGCGTTTTGTTTGGAAATAAAAAACGAATATTAAATGTCAAAATATATATAAAAAAATTAAAAATAAAATAATATAAAATATGAGTATAAAAAAAAAACCTCATTTATAGATTCTTGCCATCTTCTTGAGTAAAATGAGTTATGTGGGTTTGAGGGACGTCCAAGAATCAATCTGAGGAGCTCATATGTATTATACACACATTTATACACACACACACACACACACAC
>JAAIIK010000028.1:5466676-5482088 GCA_014706435.1 Silurus glanis | reverse complement strand
TATATAATATCTAAATTTACTCTTTTGTATTGTGAAGTTTTTCTTTATTGCTGCAGAAATTGAATGAAAATCAAACAAATAAAATAATTAAAAAAAAGGAAATGTGGTGAAAAATAATTAATAAAAAAAAATGCATGCATTTAATATGAAGGAAAATGAAAAATATATGTCTCTGTACACACACACACACACTGAGTTTGGGGGAAAAAAATGGTCGAGAGTTCTCTTGAATCACAAGGAGCGTAAGAACCTCATATCAAGACCAGCGTGAAGCCACTAGATGTCAGTAAGTGTGTGAAGAACGATTGTCAAATCGACACTGCTTTCAACTGTGGAGGAAAATCTGCTGAAGTGTTTGAAGAGAGTGATGTGTGTATTATCAAGAGAAACACAATATAAGAACAAATGTATTGGGACACCTGACCTGGTTCCTCCCCAAACTGTTGGAGGCACACAATTGTGCAGGACGTCTGTGGATGCGGTAGCATAAAACTTTGCCTTCACTTGAACTACACGACGCAAAACCTGTTCATGACAATGCGCCTGTGCGAAAATCCAGCTCTGTGAAGATACGAGTTGGAGTGTAAGACCTCCTGCTTACCAATCTTATAGGCAGGTGTCCACAAACTTTTGCCATTATAAGGTAAGATGATATAAATCATATAAAACAACACGCTTGAGAAAACTCTCTGATGGTGTTGTGAGTCTCTGTCCTCATAAACCAGCATCAGAATTTCTACAATTTTCCGATGAAGAAAAATAAAGCACTTTCAAAGCACTTCTGTAGGTCGCTCTGGAATAAAATGATGAGAATTTAGTAGCAAAATTGGACAGATTGGTTTTAGGCTCCTGAGCATGTCCAGATCATCCAGAACTAAATCCTCTTATTATCCTCTCATTTCATTTGTAGCTACGGATAAATGTAATGCGCGTTATGGTGACGCTACACACCTTTAGTGGTGGAACAGACTTGGGCTAGCTAGCGCGTTCTGCCTTGAATTAGCTCTCTCTGCATTAAGTTAGCATTCTGCCTCGAGTTTACTAGCTCTCTCTGCCTTGAAATAACTAGCTGTGCCTTAAATTAGCTCTCTCTGCATTAAGTTAGCTTTCTGCCTCGAGTTCAATAGCTATCTCTGCCTTGAATTAACTAGCTCTGCCTTAAATTAGCTAGCTCGCTTTGCTTTGAGTTAGCTTTCTGCCTTGAGATCACTAGCTATCTCTGCCTTGAATTAACTAGCTCTGCCTTAAATTAGCTGCTTTGCTTTGAATTAGCTTTCTGCCTCGAGTTTACTAGCTATCTTTGCCTTGAATTAACTAGCTCTGTCTCAAATTAGCTAGCTCGCTTTTCTTTGAGTTAGCTTTCTGCCTCGAGTTCACCAGCTATCTCTGCCTTGAATAAACTAGCTCTGCCTTCATTAGCTAGCTCGCTTTTCTTTGAATTAGCTTTCTGCCTCGAGTTTACTAGCTATCTCTGCCTTGAATTAGCTCTTCGTGCCTTGAAAGAACTAGCTCTGCGTTAAGTTAGCTAGCTTACTCTGCCTTGAGTTGGCCTTCTGCCTCGAGTTCACTAGCTCTCCCTGTCTTGAGATATACAGCGGATAATGTTTTGTGTTTCAGACCACGTTCTGTGGTGCTTCTCCTTCTTCTCTAGAGTTTTTCCAAACAAAAAAGCGGTATACTCTTAACGAAATAAACATCTTCAACTATAAACGAATGTATACTGAATTGGGAACGTGTTGGGGACGTGTTGAAAGTGTTCAAACACTCACAATTTGGCGATTATTTACACTGAGTTGTAGTGTTGGAGGATTATGGGGGGAAAAGCACATAGCTTCTATAAAAAAGCTGATAAAATTCTATTCTTTGTGCTGAAGTGTAAAGCCAAAACAACACCGTATTTGTGTCAGGATCCCATGATTTTTAGATGTGAGCACTGTTTTTTTGTTTTTTTTTTATATATATGATATTGGAGATACATAAACGACACCAGGTGTCTGCATAAAAACCTGATTCAACCTACCAAGTGAAAAAAAAAAGAATGCATAACAGTAAAAATATCTACATTCCAAAAGACCCAGTTCAAAAGTGAGATCCAAAAGTAAAAGGTGAAGAAATATAGCTGCATTGTTGCTGTTGCAGTTATTAATTATGCTCAACAGCGAATTAATTCGCAGGTAACAGCTATTTTCCTACAACAGCTGGCAGAGGGGTTTTGTGAAATTCGTTGAGAAATGGATACAGACGTGAAGGTGCGAAGGGGTGAAGGTGTGTGCGTTCCACCTTCTCACATCGTTGTATTTTGAGATGTGAGGAAAAACGAAGGTACGTTTTAAGAACGAAATGAAACATCATGCAAAGAACACATGCAAGAAATCCAAAATACGCAACCTGGACTACAGCCTGCGCAGTGACAATAAGGTTTCGGTTCGGACCCGTGACCAATATTAATGTTTCTATGACGATACGAGGCGGCATCAAGAATTTTGGGGATTAGTTTTGTAACACGCCAACAGATGGCAGCACAAGGCTGCACGCACAGTCACAGAGCGCAACATGATCTCACTTCCGCAGCCACCCTACTCGGGACTTCGATGAAGATCCAGCTTTAAGGTCGCCCTTTTGACGCCATTGCGGAGATGCAGTGCGAATCTCAGAAGGTGCTTGACACGCTTCAAAAAGAAGACTTCCAGGACGCATTCCAGAGGTGGCAGTAACGCTGGTAGCGCTGTATTTCTGTGCAAGGGGACTATTTTGAAGGTGATAGTGTGTAAATTTAGATAAATATAGTACTTTCTTGTAAACGGAGCGAGTCTCCAAACCTTTAGATACCACCCTGTAAATAATGATAATATTATTTAAGATATCCGCATGCTAAATGTTAAAACCGCTGACAGAAATGTAATGCGAGATTATTGCGGGGGTGTGTTTGGCTGGGCACTTAAAAAAAAATTAATCTACTCTGTATATAACCTCTTCGCAACCCGAATACCCGAATAAGTAGAGGGTTGTTCCGGTTATAGAGGGTTATACAGTCTAAAAATACATCTTTCACAATGACATCTTAGTAAGTAACTACGTACAATTATCGTCTATGTACAGCACCATACATACTTTGTTTAAAGTGTCTCTTAATGTCTTTTCTCTGGATCCTGTACCGTACTACCACATGTATGTCTTTGAGGTGTCTATCTGTGAGCTGTGAGGGTCAACCGAGCCTTCTTTTTCTTTCTCAGTTTCGTTTTCCCACAGGTTGATGAGAGGTGGGTAGAGCTCATTCAGGGGAATCGAGGTGGCGTGTTGCATGTACTTCTTCAACGAATGATGGCACGACTTCTGCTTTATACGTCTTCCCATATAGAAAACCAGCAACGCCATGATACAGATGGCAAACATGGAGCCCATCACTGCTGCCAGGGCAACATTGCTCGGTTGGGCAACTATCTCTACAGCAAAGCTGGCTTCTTTGGTGGTGATATTGATGCAGGACTGCTGAGTTTGCTGCTCTGTTGATGCCATGGTCAGGCAGACTTGGTACTCTGTTGAGGGCAACAGGTGCGTCAGGTTGTATTCTTGAACATCCACCGGGACCTTTGCCGTGTAGCTAATGTGAGGGTTGTTGATTCTCATGGTAGCACTGAGCCACTTGGGTTGTTGCATCTCATGGGTGGAGACCCGGCTAGTTGGGTAAACTTTCCATTCCAATACTACAGATTGCGCATGGACGACTTTTGCAAGGATTACCAGGGCTCCAGTGGTGTTCTTTCCACCTTGCTGGGTGGCTCTCTGACGGTCATCATGCCAGTTAGTCTTGTCTACATACACAGAGACACTCCGGGTGTCTGCACCTTCTGTATTCCATGCCACACATGTATACAAACCAGCATCCTCTGGTTCAACATGGAGAATCTCTAAAGTACCCTGGTCCTGCAGTCTGTGCTTTCTCAGGACACTGTTGCCATCATTCAGTGCTGGTGATGCCACTTCTGAGGTGACTTTGTCACCGGTAGGGGTTACCCAGTAGAACTGAGGGACAGGGTCACCCACAGCACGGCAGTTAAGTGTCAGAGGCTGGCCAGCTGTGACGTTAAGCTTGGGAGGGAAAATATTCAGAGATATGACAGGCAGGCAGGTGTTACTCGCTGCGTCCCAATTTGTTGATGCTATTTTCTGGAGAGCGTGCCCTACCAGGTTTGGAGGAGAAGCACACATAGTCAGCTTGGATTCCAGAAGCTTAAGACTCGACTGATTGCCGAAGATTGGCCCCCATATTGCGAGGCAATCACACCTGAGAGGGTTGCTGTGTATGCTAACCTCATCCAGGTTGGGGAAGGAGGCTATAACGTCACGAGGAAGGAGGGTGAGGTCATTGTTGTGGAAGAGCAAAGTGCGCAAGCTAGCCATGCCGCGGAAAGCTTCGCGGTCGATGTAGGACAGACGAGGGTTGTTGTAAACCTCCAACTTGGCCATCTGTGGAAGGTTTGAAAATGCATTTCTTTCCACAGCCACAAGCTCCTCCATGTTGTTCATGCTGAGCTCTTCCAAGTGGGCAAAGTCGCGGAAGTCACCTGCCTTCACATACACAATAGGATTCTTGTTGAGGTCAAGGAACTTCAGGTTCGGCAGAGCACGCAGTGCATCTCTGGGCACTTCTGTCAATTTGTTATCAAAAAATGACAGACTCTCTAGGTATTCGAGTCCTTGAAAAGCTCCAGAAGGTATTTCCCTGAGGCCCATGCCAGCTAGTACCAAACTGTGCAATTTAGCAAGAGGGCGAAAGTTCATGTCTTCCAATCCAAGTATAGGGTTCTCACCTATCATGAGGATCTCCAGGTTCGGAAGGGTTTCAAACCATTGACTATCAATAGCCACCAATTTGTTTGAATTTAGATGGAGCCTAAGCAAGTTCCCTAAACCAGAAAAGGCATGTGGGCCAATTGAGGAGATCTGGTTATGGTTAATATAAAGCTCTTCCAAACTGATTAAATCTTTCATGCAGAAATCAGGTAGTTCTTTGATTTGATTCTCCTCCAGGTAAAGGGTGACCAGTTGAGTTAAGTTTCCCAGACCAACATCTCGGATTTGTGTAAAGTGGTTCTGAGAGAGGTCCAACTCGGTGAGGTTAACAAGAGTCCGCAGTTCTGAAGTCACCACAGAGATGTTGTTGCTCTGGAGAAGCAGCACCTGAGTGTCAGAGGATATGTTTCTTGGGACGGTGCTTAGATGGAGTTCATTACAGTCCACAGTCTTCGCCTGATGGTACACTGACTGAGGGGTGTACCATGGACGCGTTTCACAAACACACTGCGCAGGGCAGAACGACGATGCCAGGCAACAGCGACATGCAATCAGAACGAGGCAGATGGAGAGCAGTGGAGTGAAAATGGCAATTCTCTTCATGCTGAAGGTCTGTAGGGAGCTCTTGAGTGCTGGTCACACGCTCTTGCTGATGCTTTAGAGATGCAGGCTTCTACAAGATGGAAGAAAGGGCTTCGTTTTTTTCAGTCCTGAAAAACAGAGGAAAAGAAATATTTTATACATAAGAAGAAGAGCTTTTATTTTTTCACATGTACATTACACCACAGTTTGCTGGGGTGAAAGAGGATACATCTCCCCTTGAGTACACACATAGGGTTAAGGGCCTTTCTCAAGGGCCCAAGAGTGGCATTTTGGCAATATCAGGTCTTGAACTCCCAACCTTACGATCAGTAAACCAGTGCCTTAACCACTGAGCTACCACTTCTCATAAAAGTGTAATCCAGCCTATAAAAATACTGTATCATATATTTTGTGTCCTATCAGGTAAACCCCTGAAAAAGGGTTCTTCAAGGGTTATGTGAATAGGCAGGGTAATAGGTATCTGTTAAGTTTAGCCATTTAGGATACATTTTATTTAGTTTTGTTGCATAAATAATGATCTATTCCCATCGGCTTCCAGTATGTCATTTTATATGGAACCATTTTAACCAAATATCTTGTCGGTTATTGATACGTTTCAACTGTCATCAGACTTCCATAGGCTACGTTTACACTACTCTGGATAAATTAGTCCAAAAATGCTCCGCGTCCACACTTTTGATTACAATTTTTCTATTTTTGGTTCCCAAAAGTTGCTCATTTACCCCGAAACGTCTGAAAACGCTCATAGTGCGCATGAGCAAACGTCACAGCGGTGACTTTTAAGGTAAGTTTTTTGCAAGCCTTGGGTTTTTTTCCGTTGACCGATGCCGTCTTTTCATACGTAAACGTATAAGTGTGGACATGGTCATAGGTGCACATGTTTAGAAACTTCATCATGCAAAGTCCTTTTCATAAAAGATGCATTCTGTGCACAGAGGGCCTTTAAAGTGATAATGTATTATTTAGTTGTCTTTCATCTCGGTCAAACCGAGAGCAAGCGTTTGTCGAGCGTAGCGCACTGTGGCCCGTGTATGCAAAAAAGCACCTGCTGAGCTCTCAGAAAGGGAGAAGATAAAAGCAATCACGCATCAAAGAACGAACTCTGCGAGTAGCGTATCTCAATACTTCCTCGGAATTAAAGCGAGCCTCTAAAAAGAGCTCGATCGTGTGAAGGATGAGACCGAGGACTCTTTGAAGGCTTTTGGCAATAAAGCGAAAGTGAATAACGAATAGGGTTGCAAAATTCAGGGAATTTTCAAGACTAAAATCTTTCCATGGGAATTAATGAGAATAAACTGGGAATTTACAAAATTGCAGGTAAGCCTATAAGAACTCAATGTAGTTGAAAGAAATCAGTCTTGCAGAATAATTTTGGTTGAAACAACCAGATTTAATGCAGTTTCAGTTGAATTTCTACCTGCAGATTCATCAATCACATGCACACTTACTGCAAGGTTACTGAGGCCACGCCCCCTACACACACTGTGCATTCATCCATCACATAACACATCATTTCATCAATCCTGCACGTCAATTATAATGTCAAAACAATTCCATCTTGGTGAGCGTTCATGTAAATGACCTTAATTTTTCATAAATATGTGTTTAAAACGTCCTTGTCCTATATGTAATCTATTGTGCAACAAAATTATAATAGCGATTAAATACAAAAAATCTATTAAATCAGTCATTTTTCATAAAAAAAAAAGATCTGTATTAGTTTGCATGCATGTCAGATTATGAGCAAACAAAATGTTTATATTTTACATACGTTTGATAAAAAAATGTCAATTTTTATTATATTTAAAAATAATTGTTGTATTTTCCGTTTCCATATTTGCATTTACTTTGAAGAGGGTGGACTTGATCTTGAACTACACCGACATCAAATGTGCACATAAACACACGCTCCCGACTGACCCCTCTGTACTAATGAACTGATCCGATGTGACAGAAAGTGAGAGGACGCTGGAGGACCCTTAGGCTGAAAAACAGAAGCTGCTATTAGAAGCCACTACCTGCTCTTCAGCCATAACACAACCTGTGCTTTTTTCCCTGATTTAATGCATGAACGCCTTTAGAATTACCCAACGAGCCGAATCAGAGATTGAGCATACGGTATAGTCCTTTCCGGGGTGGTGGTGAAGAACATATCTTTTTAAAATGTTCAAGTTTTTTCTGAGCCAAGTGGACCACTGGAGCCATGATGGAGCCATGATCGAGCCTACGCCCCATCACAAGGCATTTTTAATCCTCAGCTGGTCCAGTTAGCTACTACATGAGCTTATTAAAGCTGGCAATGACAGAAGGGTGACCACAACTTCCATGCAATCAATCATATTTCCCTGTGGAGCTCCTCTCAGAGTCAGAGCCAGGAGAACCAGGCTGTCAGCGCTTAACCAACTTCATTTTAGCAAATCATATCAGAGAGCGAAAGCTGAAGTCTGAACCCCACGACATATTTCACATAGGCATGTAAAACAGGCTTTTGCTCAGATGTTTGCCTCCTTTAATGCGTCCCTTATGGTAGAAAAGCCTTCACTTCAGCACCACTGCGTCAGTTTGAACAAAGCCAGACAACGGACTCGACGCCTTGAAAGTGTCAGGAGATGAAAACGAAAACAGGCCTGAAATCGTTTGGATCCGTCTGTACAACGCTGGGTCGCTCGACCCCACCCTGCTTCGAACTTTGATTCTTCTCAAGCACCGAGCGCAAACTGGCACTCCAGGGTGCTCCTTCAGAACATAGAAAGACTAGAGAGAGTGAGTGCATTATAATGTTCAAGAACGGGCAACAAAGAAAGGAGGTACTGTAGTCTCTTTTCCCAGCTGATGCTGGGGGAAAAATGACCCAGTTATGTCTAAAAATGGATTTTCATACCCACCATGTCTGTGTTTTTTTTCTGCTGCCCCTTGAGCTTTGTGTTTAGCCTGTGGACTTTTGTGAGCAACTGCAGCTTTTAGAAGCTCTTTCATTTATTTTAATGTAAGAGGATTTTTATTTTCTGGTCCCCAATACAAACCCGCTACCACCAACACCACTAACTGAATTTGAGAACAAAATCTCACACGCCGTCATGCTGAAAATGTGTCCCAACCGTGAGTCTAAATGCATTTAGGACAAATAACATTAAATGATCATTTTGCAACCATTTTCATTGTAATTTCGCGCCTTGTAAAGCGTTAAAACGAGTATGTAATTTTGTAAAGGACGTCATATTAAAACTACTGTTGGAAATGACAACTGTAAATTATATCATTTACTTTTTTTATTTCCTTTTGCACTAAATTGAGAAACTTTGCACATATGGTATTAAAAAATGTACATTTAAATACAAAATTACATTGCTATTTCGAATATTGCCTTGCGTTTTGCAGTTTCCATACAACAGCACCATCAGCAAAAATGTAATTCAATTAATTTTTATTTGTAGAACGTTTTTTTAACATTGTCTCATCGCAGCTTTACACAGTTATAAAGCAGTTATAAAAGAATGTAGGGGTGCCCCAAATAGTCGAAAGATTCGATCAGCCTGATTCGATGACCAATTTCACAGTTGAATCGTTGCAAAGGTGTTATAAAATGACGATCATGCTATTTTGGCTATACGGGGGGTGGGGGGGGGGGGGGTATGGGGGTGTTAACTGAGATAAATTCACATTCGGTGCCACCCAGATGAGGATGGATTCCCTCTTGAGTCTGGTCCCTCTCAAGGTTTTTCCTCATGAAGTCTCAGGGAGTTTTTCCCTGCCACATTCTCCACTGGCTCAATTATTAGGGACAAACTTACGATTATAAGGAACAAACTTATTCGTGTAAAGCCGCTTTGAGACAATGTCCATTGTTAAAAGTGCTCTACAAATAAAATTTAATCGAACTGATTTCACATTGAACTACCGGTTTTATCTCAATAAGTTCATATTCTAATATTCAGATAATCAGATTTTTGAATAAAAGTAAATAAAAGTAAAGTCTGTTTTTCCACTGGTATGTGGGTGGAAGCTGCCTAAACTGGCAGCACTTTTTTGGGCTTGTGTTTGAGATGGAAAAAAAAAAAGGTCTTAAAGTCTTAAACCCTGCAATTTTGCATTTTTGCATTGAGTCGTGACTAAGGTGGGAGCAGAAAACTGGTGGTGTTACGAAGTCCACCATATTGGTACAGAAATATCTTAAGCTGTTTAAGCTGGTGACACTAAGACGCCGAGAACGGCGGAAGGCCACACCTGCAAATGAATGTGAGAATAAAAGTCATGTAAAGTTCTTAAAACTTTGACTTTGGATCATCAAACCAACAGTTTCGACTGCATAGATTTCTGCATATTGCACTGCGGGAGAAACGGAGGAAGTTCCATCTTGTCTTTTTAAATCTGGTTCAGAGCAGGAGGATATAAAAAAAGAAAAGGATGGGGGTTCATCCTATTTTTGTCTGCAAAAAAAAAAGTTAGAATGCCAAAAGTCTACAAAACTCAGAAGTCAAAAGAAACACTATATTGCGAAAAGTATTGGGTCACCTGGTCATAAGCATGATTTTTGAGCATCGCATTCCACATTTAGTCCCAATTTGCTCTAACAATTCCCTCCACTTTTCCGGGAAGATGTTCCACCACATTTTGGAGTGCGCTTATGGATATTTGTGTTCATCAGCCACAAGGGTGTTATGAAAGGCAGGTACTGATGTAGGTGAGGAGACCTGGGGTGCAGTCAGCGTTCACATTCATCCCAAAAGTGTTCAGTAGGGATGAGATCAGAGCTCTATAGCAGCAAGATCTTCCTCTCCAAAGAATGTAAACCACATCTCCAAGGAGCTCACTTTGTGCACACGGGCATCACCATGTTGGAGCAGGTTTGGGTTTCCAGGTTCAAGTGAATGCAAAATGGTATTGTAACAGTTTGGAAAAGAACCACATATAGCAGGAAAGGTGAGGTGTCCCAATACTTTTGGCAATATAGTGTAGATCATGTAATCGGTGTTCCACAATGCATTACTGAGGACCTTCCTTTTAGTATAGCTAAAACTACAGCAACAATGTGAACAGATTGTGTTCAGAAATTCGGAAATGAGCGTCATTTCGCTTGTAGATCCGCGTGAAGAATAAAAACTAGTGTGTATCAGGACCAGATCTTCTACACTGCAAAAACTCCTCATCTTGTCAAGACAATCGTATTTCTCCCCATAAAAATCGTATTGATCTTGTTTAAGATGATTATGCTTTTTTTTTTCTTACTTAGTTAGTAAAACTTACCTGCATATTGCGTTTAATTCATTACTATCATAGACATCATTTGAAGCGTTTTTTTATCTTTTTTTTTTTTAGATGTAATAACTGGTTTAAAGGTTGAAAAATGCTCAATAATCACAATTTCTTATGTGGACACCAACACATTTATTTACAACCTAATAACAAACATTATCCAGTATAGCTATTATTTCGGAACTTTATACTTTTCTTTATAAAAAGTACTTTTCTTTAGACAAAGTGGCTTTTTACTTTGTTCTGTAGTTTGATTTCAGTTTCTCACATTGAAGATCTTTCATTGTTCAGGAACGACGAAATGCATTCAATAATGTTTTAGGTTGCAATAAGCTGAAGTATTTAGAGAAGCAGCAGGTAATGATTTTGCTTTGTTTTTGCACCGTAACCACTGTGTTACAAGACGGTTTCGAACAAACGGTTGTTGACAATACGCATGTATACGTGATCTTGATCTTAATAGTAATCTTGTTTTTAATTGAAATGCTTTGTATGCTTTGGATATAATGACGGATATAATTTTTCTCTAGGCCTGCGCTCTGACCCCTGGCATATGGGTTTAACTGCCGCCATATTGGCTATTTCTTCACATGTTGTGTGAATTCTGTAGCCATTTTGGCTCTAGGCTACGTTTTGTAAGTGGCTCATCTGCAGACCAGCCTGCCCTGAATGTGTGATGGTCTCCGGCACGCTTGTCTGATCTCATTAGCAAAAAACAAAGTGGTGCACTAGTTCAGGACCGTCCCCTCTCGACCCTTCTGCACAACAGGAATTAGGGCCACCTTGCCTGGTGCCATGGCAACCTGACAGGAAGTAGGATAAAAAAAAAAAAGATGGACCCTGAGGGCTGCTTTCTGGTCATGTGTAAAATGGGAAGGTTCCTACTGTGCAACAAAATGCTTCAAGAGATATAACCAGCTCGCCAAAAATCACAGCAGGAAACATAACATGCTTTTAGTTTAAATGATCTGAGTCGGGGGACAGGACGGGGAAAACACACCCGGAGCACGGAGACTGAAAGCTATGTTTGTTGGTTTGTTGTGGGGGTAAATGTGAAAAAATGCTTTTAAAAATCTCTTCACTCGGCACTCAAGGCTACATTTTTACACGGTAGGTAAGAGCTTGGATAAGTGCAGCCTTATAAACCTAACACATCTATAAATGTCCAGATGTTCCACTCTATTTGCATTGAAAAAATTCTTCTTCAGTATGAAGAACAGCTTTACACGCTCTCAGCATCCAGTTCGTTTCTCCAAAAGTTCAGCTGAAATAAGTTGCAAATTTGTAAAACCCACCAAATTTTTTTCACTTTACGATCCAGTTCATCAGTAGGATTTAGGTGCAGTGACTGGGCAGGTCGTTCCATGATAGATGACACTTCAGACGACCGTTTGCTCTCTAAATAACGCTTACAGAACTCAGACCTACACTTCGGCTCGTCGTCTTGTCATACGGTAAAGTCTGTTCCAATGAGCCGCAGTCCAGACCGAATTGCATGGTGTTGAATTTTTGGAATAGGAGCCATGTTGGTTCAGGATTCCTTTCATTTTCTGGAATAAGTCTCTAAAACAACCCCAAACCATTAATCTTCCACCTCCATGTGTGAGTGTGGTGGTGAGGGAGTCTGATCACATCTTCTTTCCTGTTCTCCATCTTCCACAAGTTCTTTTGTTAGAGACAAAAATGTCCCATTTGGACTCCTCAGAACTTTCCTCCACTCATTCACTGTCCAATTCCTGAGTGTTTTTGCCTTTAACTGAGTTTGTTGCATAGAAACAAAAGAAACCTGCATGCGTCAATCAAAAACCATCAGAAATAGATGTTTCCACACTTTTCACAGTCTATATATATACTGTATGTGTGTGTGTGTGTGTGTGTGTGTGTGTGTGTGTGTGTGTGCGTGTGTGTGGAAACATCTATTATATTGTCATGAGTTAACTGAAAAAGCAACTCTTAATATATATATATATATATATATATATATATATATAAACAGATTCAGTTTCAGTACATGTCTGGTTCTAATGCATCCTCTTGGCTCCTGATAACTGTTGGAGGTGTGTTCCAGCATGACGATGCCCCTGTGCACAATGACGATCTGCTTTCCATGGTTTCGAGTGGAAGTTCTCCTGCTATTGAGCTATAAACTCTATTGAACACCTTTGGGATGAATGTGAACGCTGACTGCACCCCAGACCTTCTCACCTTCTCACCTACATCAGTACCTGACTTTACCAACACTCATCCTTGTGGCTGAATGAGCACAAATCTCCACAAAATCTAGTGGAACATTTTCCCAGAAGGGTGGAGGACTATAACAGCAAATGGGGACTAAATGGGAAATGGGATGTTCGAAAAGAAAGCAATCTAATGCTAATATAATGTCCTCAAAGTCCTGCCCATACAGTATATACAGTATGTGCTGATAATTATTACTGAAAACCTGACTAGAATGATGAGAAGATCCAGCAATAAAAACTAGGAAAATAAACCCAAAGCGGTGCATAAAACCATGCAGATGCAGGTTGAGAGCTTTCCTGAAAATGTGCGATGGTTATTAGATAGACCGAAGCTGATGATGTCATGGATATTTGAAACCGAATGGCGAGAAACACAAAAAACATCAGGTGACTGGAAACGCCTCGTATTTAAAAGAAAGGTCAGAGGAACAGGAACAGGTTATTGAATGCGTAACACCAGAACCTACTGGTTACAACCAGGATGAGGAGATATAAAACCATTATGTTTGTCAGAGAAAGAAAAAAGGAAGGTACATGCACTTTACAGCACAGTGAAACTCTTTCTTCTCGTATTCCAGCGATTTTAGAAATCCGGGGTCAGTGGAATCTGTGCCTTTGGAGCACAGAGGGTTAAAAGCCTTGCTTGAGGGCCCCAAGAGTGGCATCTTAGCATTCCCTGTGCTCTCTTTCACTCTTTGTTTTGTTTGCTTGTATTTTCCTCGGAATTCGTCTGTCTCGGAATGAAAAGCACGTGTGAATCGTTTGGATCTGAGTCAGCGCTGGCAGCTTGGTTAAATATTTCAACCGTGATAACGAGGAAACAAACACAGTGTCAGTGTCGAGTGTTTTGCTCGATATTACTGAAATATCCCCATATGAAGAGGAAAAAAAACAGGAGGAATTAGACGCGCTAGCGTGTGTAGCTCAGGGCTCTGTTGTTAATATGGGACTGGGTCACGGGGATTAGGATTCGTCTGTCATTCAGCATTACTCTGTCTGACGCCGCACCCAAGCATAGCTTTAGGAGCGTTTGGAGCTTATACACAGGCTTGAAGAGTGGGTTTGATTTTAGGCACTTCACAAATCGTTGAATCGTCGTTTTATAGGTTATGGAACTCTTTTTCATCTTAAAAAAAAAAAAATACACTCGACTTGGGCTGCATCGATACATCAGGAATAAAGCAGAAATGATAGTGATCTGGATGTACACTATAAGGCCAAAAGTTTGTGGACACCCAACCATAAGATCCATGGTCTCTCCATTTGCTCTTATAATAAACGCTTCTCTTCTGGGGAGATGTTCCACTAGCTTTTGTGGACGTTCAAGGATGTGGCTTGGTAAAGGCAGGTGCTGACGCAGTTAAGGTGGGAAGGCCAGCATGAAAAATTCATACAGGGATTAGAGATTTATAGCACTCCAACTTCTCATGGGACGCAGATCTTCATGGAGCTGACTTTGTGCACAGGAGCATTGTCATGCTGGAACAGGTTTGGGTCTCCTAGTTCAAGCGAAGTGAAAATTTCAAGCTGCCACATCCAATTGTGTGCCTCCAGCTTTGTGGTAACAGTGTGATGGCTGGAAAAGTCAGGTGTCCAAATACTTTTGTAAATACATATGTGTGTGTGTGTGTGTGTGTGTCTGTGTGTGTGTGTGTGTGTGTGTATTATTGTGTTTAAGTCCTCAGTATACAATGATAAAGCTAGTGAATAAAAGCTAGACAGAGAAAGTTCTCATTAAAGAGAGATTAGCGAGCCAGATGTTTACCAGACGAGTGCATAAAGATTTCTTTCATCATATCTTCAATAAAGGTAACCAGATGTTGTGGAATTGCAACAGTTTTTCATTCCCTCAAACAGAATCTTCATTTTTGTCCTGATTTAGAAGCGATCAGCCCAAAGCAGTGACGTATTCTACATAACGATTTTCCGAGACCCTCAAAAACTCTTTCTTTCTTTCTTTCTTCCAACAAAAAAAATGGAAATTTCTTCTCTCACTTATTTTTTTTTCTTTCATTCTCTTGCTTTTCTTTCTTCCAATATTTTTCTTTGATAAACAAATCGGACAAAAATATAATTTATAATTTTCCTTCATTCCTTCTGTGACGTCTGGTTTCTGCTGCCATCCCCACTGACAGGAAGTTACAGGATCAGGTGCAATTTGTTGCAATAGTCATGTGACATCACACACACACACACACACACACACACACACACACACACACACACACTTTACAAATGCACACTCATTTTTTTCTTCTACTTTTATATTTGCTTATTTTACATTACACATTTTTTCTCCTTTTTTTCTTCATCCTTTTTTCTTTCTCATAGCCTTTTTTCTCCTTCCCTTCTTTCTTTTTTCTCTCACATCTCTCTTCCTTTCTTTCTTTGACCTTTTTTACCTGTTCATTCTTTCTTTCACCCTTCCTTCACTTCTTCCTTCAGTACCCTGTCATTTAGGTTTCTTCTTTCCCAAGTCTATCTATCTATCTATCTATCTATCTATCTATCTATCTATCTAT
>JAAIIK010000028.1:5426401-5441945 GCA_014706435.1 Silurus glanis | reverse complement strand
AGATAGATAGATAGATAGATAGATAGATAGATAGATAGATAGATAGAACGAACATTGTCATTGCATAGTACAGGTACACAGCAACGAAATGCAGTTTGGCATCTACCAGAAGTGCACAAAGTAGCAATCGTGCAGATAAATATGGAGCATATGTACAGCATGTGATATATATGTAAGCATATGTACAGTGATTAAATATAAAGGCTATAACAGTGCAGAGACGTGTGGACATCATTAAGAGCCTTTGCTATGTTTCCACACGGACAGTTAATGAGGAGATACCGGAGAAAGTGCACCTCTTCAAGTCAAGAAGCTTTTATATATATATATATATATATATATATAATCATAGACATTTTACAGATTTGAATGATGTATTGTTTTTATCTGTACGATCAATAAAGACAGTAATTTAAGTTCGTATCGCCATTATGAGGGAAAAACCCACAAAACGCCACCTAGAGGTTTAATTGTGTAAAACATGGTTTTTTTGGTGTTTGATTTGAGACTTTGTGCAGAAATAAAACAAAAGTTTACTGATTAAAATAATTTTTCGGTGGAGTTTATTTATTTATTTTATATCTAAGTAAAGAAGGGACGTCATGAATAAGTGTATGTTTTGCTGGAGGTTTTAATTTCGCCCTATTTTATATTTAGTTATTTATTTATGTATTTATACTTTTTATAAAAATGGTAAAAACAGAAATGCGCGCTGAATTGATGGCGCGTTAATAACATCTAGTGCCGTTTACAATAATTTAAATTTTGACAGCCAAATATATATAATAATAGATATATATTAATACAAAACGAATTAAAAATGTTGTTACCTAATGAATGTATCCAGGCTGAAGATCCACATACAGAACACAAGCAGAGAAAAGATGATGATGATCATGAATGTGTCTGTTCTCAGTCATGTTTACATCACTGGCTCCCTCTGTCTCATCCACATTAACCCCAAACTTCTTACTGCCTTCTGTCTGCTGATTCTTATCTTCTTAAAGAGTGAGAGTCAGGACTTTATACACCAGCGGATTGAAAAAGACGCGCAGTAACAGGAAATCGGTTGTTCGGCTGAAATCGGCGCAGTGAAAAGAAAAATTTTATATTTCACCAAATCAATGAATTAAAACTAAAGTAACGAGCCTGTTTTGAAAATGTAAGAAGTAAAAAGTACAGATATTTGTGTAAAAATGTAATGAGTAAAAGTAAAAAGTTGTCTGAAAAATAAATAGTGGAGTAAAGTACTGATACCAGAAAAATCTACTTAAGTACAGTAAGTATTTGTACTCCGTTACTTCCCACCTCTGCTCAGGAGCATGTGTAGCTTCACAGAGAGACCAAGGAGAAGGAGAGGATGTGTTATAGAGAGAGAAGCATGGATTATTGTGGGATCGGGGTCCGAATTTGGGATTCCAGCAAGACTCGCTATAACAGCATAACTGAAAAGAAGCGCCAGAAGATAACCCAGACATGAGGGAGCTCTGGGATATAAGGTAAACACCAAAGAGCACAACTGCATCTAAACACTCTAGAAAGAGTTGAACTGTTGAAATCCTTCAATCCTCCACTCTTCCTTACTGAATTTAGCTTCACTCAATCAACCAATGAACAGAATAACTCAGTCGCCAAAGAAGTCGGATTTGTCACCGAAACACCTCGACGTTCTTCAATAAACCAGAAGATCTCGCCTCTAGTCCCAGAGACCTCAATGCCCTGCAGGAGTTGGAACGTCTCCCGACTGCAAACGCACCTGATCCCACTGATCCGCTAGCCCGTCACGAGATGAATCAAATGTGAGTCAGATGTGGGAGAAGGGAAAACTTCAAACTGTGAAGAGCAGTGGGTGAGATTCTGTGCCTTTAATTAACTCGGCACATTAGACAAAAAAAGAGTGAAGCGGCAATTAAAGTGCGAAGACAAAATAAATAAATAAATAAATCGAATATATACATATCTCTGGTAGAATCTACAGTCAGATCATTCGAGTGGTGCAGGAGATGATTGTCTATGCCAGGAACTCACAAATCTCCCAATTATACATATGATTCTACACCATAATGTCCCAATGAAGTGTCATTACAGTTTTGCTCAGTCGCTTTGGAGCGTTTCTCAGATCAGAAATGAAAATTCTCAAAACTACTTGTTCAACCTCCAGATCATGTCGTCACTTGTGCTCATCATAAAAACGTTTGATCGAATGGCGAACGCTTTTGTACGTCATTTAATGGATTGTGTACGAGTGTCTGCTGTTTCCTACAGTATCAAGTCAAGTCAAGAGGCTTTTATTGTCATTTCTACTATACACGGTGGTACACGGTACACAGTAAAAACGAGACAACGTTCCTCCAGAACCCTGGTGCTACACTAAACAACAACAAGCTACATAAAGTGCATCGAGTGCAACCTAGTGCAAACAGTGCAGACGAAAAACAATATCGACAGACAGTGCAGACAGACAACACAAGACAACACAAGACAACACAAGACAAGACACAGCTGTTTATGTTTATGTTGATCAAAATATATTCTAGTGGTTTCACCTGAAACGTTTTTTTAACCCCCAAAACATCTCAGCATCAGTTCATTGTGTACGTCATTGAACGCAAAATGATTAAACCAGTCGTCAGAATCTGTTATTTAACATTTCTATTAAAATTTGTAAATGTGTTGAATTGATGAATTGTGCAGATGAATGTTGAACGTCACTAATGAAGGCGAGTGAACGGAATCAGATCGACCAATAATCAACCAGTTCTCTACAACAGTCAAGTCAAGTCAAGTCAAGTTTATTTCTAGAGCGCTTTTCACAACAGACATTGTCTCAAAGCAGCTTTACAGAAATCAACAGTGAAGGTGAATGGTGTGTGTTTATCCCTGATGAGCAGCCGTGGTGACTGTGGCAAGGAAAAACTCCCTTAGATGTTATGAGGAAGAAACCTTGAGAGGAACCAGACTCAAAAGGGGAACCTCATCCTCATATGGGTGACATCAAGAGTGTGATCATAAATCTTTCAACAATACAGAACACTGGAGAGTGAGAACTAACATGAGTACTGGAGTATAAGATTATAAGTAAATGTTCTTTCTACAGTCTTTGGTATAAAAGTAGGAGCTACTGAGCTCAACATTTGTGATCAAAGGTCAACAGGTCAAAGGTGAATCTGGTGATCCTTCAGTTGGAGAGTGAATACAGACAAAACACAGAATTCTACATTCTGAAAACAACAACTAAAACAAATGAACACGTGTACAGTAAACGTGTGAATCCTGTTCAGTCTCTTCAATCAATATAAATCAAATATCCAATCAAATAAATACATTTGTGCTGCCGAAACTCAAATTTGGTGCATTTTCAGTCGCTGTGATCCAAAAACATCGTTTATATCAAGGAACACTGAACCTGTGCATCTTACTGAGAACATGAATAAACATTTAGATGATTTTGTTTGTAGGACTTTTCATTCTGATGGGAATGAGAAGTTCATTCACACGAATTCTTACTTTATAGAGATGAACTGAGGGTTTTGAGAAAAGTTCAGGCTTTTGCAGGAAATCCGGTGTGTTGTGCTGTTTGTACACATCGTTTTGAGAAATGCACTTCCTGGTTCGTATCAAGCTGGAAGGAATTCGATTTGACTGATACGCACTCAAAAAAGAATCTTGAATAATGCAGGAATATGTAATTGGTCACAGAAGAGTGGCTGCTGGAGCCGGGACAAGGTGTCCAGCCGTCCAGACAGGGTTCATTACACTCCATAATTATACAACAAACAAGCGATTATCATAATTACGAAGAGCAGACAGAGCATGAAGAAAAAAAAAAAACACACTCCCACACAGAGACCTGTAGATATCAACCTGGATATCATCCAAACATTTCATCATCAACTGCCTGTGGAAAAGTTTGTACACTGCATTGCCAAAAGTACTGGGACACCTGATTTCTTCAGCCGTTTGTGGTTCTTCTCTAAACTCAGCACAAATTTGAAAGCACAAAATCGTTCAGGATAAAAATTTGGATGCCGCAGCATTAAATAAATGTTTGTGGTTTATGTAGAACATCTGGCTGAGGTAGTCCAAGGGCCCATCCCAGGTGTTCTCCTGGTTGAGAGCTTGATCTATCTGCATCTGCGGGGGAAAAGATCATGTCAGAATTTTGAGGAAATTAAAAATAATTTTTAATCACAAAACATTTGTTTTACTGATGCACCAAGTCTCAAATCAAGCATCAAAATACCACATGTTGCCCACGTCCGGCGATTAAATCCGTCCGTGTGGAAACATAGCAAAAGTTCAGTTTATTGTACTGATGATTTACTTCATATAAAACACCAAAATTATTGAAATTCTCTCCAAAATTTTGGAAAAACATCTATGACCTTTGAAACATGTCTAGTCTTCATGCTCTATGTTGATTTTCCACTAATAATAAACATGCAGTTGCATAAAGGATCCATTTTTGTTCATCGTCTTATCGTATGGTGAAGTCGGTTATAATGAGCTGGAAGCCGCAAAACAACCCAAACCATTAATCTTCCACCTCCATGTGTGACTGTGGGGGTGAGGGAGTCTGATCACATCTTCTCTCCTGTTGTAAAAACGTACCATTTGGACTCCACAGAACTTCTTCCACTCATTTACTGTTGAATTCTTGTGTGTTTCTATGTATTTAATAGTTATTAAAAGAGGACGAAGAAGTGTAAATATCATTAAGGACTCTTTTCGCTGTAAAACTGTTCCATCAGCGTGACGTTCCCGACTTTCCTGTTGTCATTGTGGTTACAGAGATGTAATGGATCAGTTGTATTGATCCGTTGAAGAGGAAAAGCACTGACTCAGAGCAGCATAGATGATAATAATAATGATGACGACGATGATGATGATGTGTTCATGCACTTAAATCATCCTCAGTATCCTCTGATGTCTGTACAGAAAATACATATAGGCTTTATTTATATATATTTTTTGAAGACATCTCAAAAGGGTTATAGGATCAAATGTGTTTGGTAAACATCTTCAGAATCATAATAAGAGATAAAATAGAGAATCTGATCATCTGATTGCGGCTCTAGTGACAGTTATATGAGCTCATCGTGAGTGCTGAGACGAGGACGTGGTCATGAGCTCAGCTTAGACCCTGACTGTAATCTCTGTTTTACACACGGGTCAGAGATGAAATGGGTTTGTACTGTGGTGTGATATTAGCGCACGACTGGGGGGGTGGGGGGGTTGGGGGCATATCCCAGAGGCTTATCCATTGAGCTAACGTCTCCCAGGTCAGAGCAGCAGTAGATCACACATTCCCTAACATCTACAGCAGGTACAGGTTGGTCACATCCACATACTGTCCTGTTTTTAGGATTTGGAAGAAACCCACGCTGGAGAACTTTGAGAAAAACCAACAGCGAGCTCTAAACTAATGGCTTTGGAGCTGTGAGGTGTGTGTGAAAATGTTGAGCAAAATGATTGAATTAAAAATACTCTCTTGCATGAAGATCTCACAGATGAGGAGCAAACAATATACATTTAAATATCACAGCTATCCATAGCATGTCCAACAGAGCAGAATTGTCCATGGATTCTGGATGAAAATCACGGTATTAATCTCCTCAATCTTCTCAGCCTCTTTCTTCTGTCGATCACGGCAACTCGAAACCAGTTTCGGACATCTGTCAGCTTATACTGTATGTGTGGAAGCACATGCTGGCTTTCAGCTCTTTGCCAGCCTTTAGATATTGATTTAGATGTTGAAGGTTGAGCTGGTTTGTGTGTAGATACTGTTGCATGGTAGTTTTTAGATAGATATTTGAATGCTATGTACTAGATTCTAGAATCACTTGAACTAGGGGACACAAACCTGTGCCCAAACTAGATGAAGATATGAAAATTGTTTAGCTCGGATTGAGTGGAAGATCTCATGCTACAGAGCTCTGCCCTCAACCCTTATGAAGAGGTAGCTCACTGGTTAAGGCATTGGATTTTGGACTAGAAGGTCATGAGTTCACATCCCAGTATCCCAAAATCAAGCTGCGATCTTAAGCAAGATCTTTACTCCTTGAGGGTGGTTGGTAAATGCTGTAAATGTTATGTAATGCATGCATTCTGTTGAACACCTGATTTAAAACCCATGTTGACTCCACCCCAGACCTCCTCACCTCACCTACATCAGTACCTGATTTTCACAAATCTCCACAATAGTCAGGTGTTCACAAACGTTTGTCCATGTATAAATAATCCGTTTCTTTGGATAGCTTTAGAAAAAAAATGTATATAAATGACCTTATTATTATTAACGTTTTTAATACTCCAAGCAGCATGGGCATGAACAAATATGAATTCTTTATGCAAATGTATGTTAATTATTAGAGAAACCAAACTGAATATAGAGCATAAAAAGAGATGTTTCAAAGGTCATGGATGTTTTTTGAAGAACTTGTTCATGTCTATTAGACACTTGAAAAAAAATGAACATCGAAATACCAGGTTCTCATTTACTTCTCTTTCTTTTCATTGAGCAAATTGAGCAATTTTCTCACACAAGCCTGTTCACATTTTCTCCATCATCATAGAGCATAAAGAACATAGACATGTTCCAAAGAGGGTAGACGTGTCTTTCAAGGACCTTGTTCATGTCTATTAAACAGGTGGAAAAAAAAAACGTAGAAAAACCAAAGGTTCTCATTATTTCTCCTTATTTGCAACGAGCCAGTTGCTCAAATACACAAACCTGTTCACATGTTTTCAGACGATAGAGCAGCTCGTGAAAAATATTCTTGTAAAGTTTGGAAGTAATTCTGGTGTTGTAAATGACGTAAATCATCAGGACACCAAACAGAACTTTTTCTGTTTCCAAATGGACGGTTTTAATTGGCGGATGTGTGCGTCATGGCGGATTTTGGTACAGATATCACTTCATTTTAAAAGAAAGGAACAAACAAAACCTGGGCCTGTTTTTTTTTTTTTTTTTTTTTTTTTATTATTATAAAATATCGTTTCAGTTGATGTTCTGAAAAGTTCCTTGTTTATGTCCATGTTCATCATTTACACAAAAAGTCAAACTTAAATTTAAAAACTTAAAAAAAACATTTGTTTATTTTATTTTATTATTTTATTCATATTCAAATGGGAAGCAAGTAAAACCAAAAAAATGCAGAGTAGCAGAAAGAAACAGTCGGTGCACTGAAAATAGTCTCTACTTGGCACATCAATAAAACAAATGTTTGGTGATTAAAAATGATATTTCGGAGTTTTATTTATTTTATTTTTTATACCTGCGTAAAGAAAGGATGTGAATAAATGTGTGTTGCGCTGCACATTTTAATTACGTTAATTTATTGAAAAAATTATTTTTAATAACGTGTGCATTATATATATTTATCCTTTCTTAAGATATTTGCATCAGCCAAAAATTATTCATTCATATATAATTATTAATAGATGCTCCCAATAGGGGGCGCTACAGCGGATCATCCGTCTCCATACCCCCTGTCCTCTTTCAAACCAACTACCTGCATGTCTTCCCTCCCCACATCCATAAACCTCCTCCTTGGTCTTCCTCTTTTCCTCCTTCCTGGAAGTAGATGCGCTTTACTTTTATTATGACTTATAATTCGTGACCAGTATTTGATATGTAGATCGATTTCTCGTCGCTAAACAGTATCTCGAGCACGTTCTCTCAGCACCGCCACTGCTACGTGAATATGACGGTTCACAACACTACGGAGACCGAGGCGTGTCCTGAGAGTCACGTTGAATACAGATTAACATGGCAGAGGTAGAGCTGTAACTTCCTGCAGACACAACAGGAAAAGAACGTCTGCTTTTATTCAATCTTATTTGGTTTTTTTTGCACTACAAAGGCGTGTGTGAATGGACCATACGTTAGAAGTTAAAAAGGACGTATGTAAATGGATGATTTGCTGTGTGTCTGAACCAAAGATATAAACTATTTCTACCATATTGAATTGCAGAACATCGTATTTTTTTTTCATTGAATCGCATCGTGTTGAATCGAATCGGAATCGAATCGCACTGGGGGGATCGGATCGCATCACGAGCTGCTTTATATGTATATTTTATGTTTTGCATCATTGTCTAGGCATCGAGATCGCATTAAAAAGTGCATCAGCCTCAGTTATGGAGATGCACATCCCTATATAATTATATATAGTGTGTATGCTGTATATTCTATATTATATTACTGCACTGGTTTGCCCAATTTCATGCCATAAATATATACGAAACAGCATTGGTGTATCTGTTCCGATGTGTTTGAACACTCTGTGGTGATTCAGTGGAGAAGAGCTAAAGAGAGTGAGAGCGCGGCAGAGAAATGAGCAGAGAAAACATTCGTTGCGGTTATGAGGCGCCGCCGAAGCCATAACTCCTAATGAGTGTCACTGCGCCATGGGCTGTCTGCTCCCACCAGCTCGTTAGGGCGTGACATTGATAAAATAGGTCTCTGGGATTCAGCAGGAGGTAAAGGACAATGTGGTGGTGGAGAGACACGGGGAAAAAGAAAAAAAGGACGAAGGAAAAGAGGGTGGGGGGGAGAAGCCAATGGTCTTGAAGCACACCGAGTCCTACGCAGAACTCTACTCTATTTCGAGGCCCAGATTCAGTTATGAATATTTCAGCACGAGTTACAGCATGCGATGATAAAAACGTCTGGCTCAGCACATCCCCTCGCCGATCTCTCTCTATCTCATTCTTCCTGCTTTCCTTCTGAGAAGGTCACACCTTCTGCTTCACCTCGCAGGAACCGTACGCCGCAACCTGAAGGGGAATTGCGTTAATTATCCCTGCGCTCTTAGTCTCTTCCATCACCTGCTCCAGAGAGGACTCCAATTAAGTCCAGAAGGACATACATGCTCGTTAGAGAAGGTTTTAAACCTGAAGGGAAACAAAGATCTCCAGAGAAAGCCGCACTGATCTGACCTCAATTCCTCAACACAAGGGGGTGCTCATGTACCCTGTCCGATTATTTATTATTTTCATTAGATTTGATTGAAGAAACACGAATCCTCCAAACTTTCTTGACTGAACACAGAAACTCTGAGGTCTCAAATCCCAAACGCTTTGTTACCTCTTTCCAGATGGCAGAAGCATGAAGAGTGTGTGTGTGTGAGGGGTGTATATGGTCAGCTGTGATGCTTCTGGCTCTTTGCAGATCTAGTGGGTGGTGGAAATGTCCAAGTCGGAAGACAGGGAGACTCCAATGATCTTCTTCGCCATCTGCTGAAGGATCTTGCGATTCCCAAACCAGGATGCTGTCTCCAGAACTAGTTGAGGATGGGTGATGAGAGCTGGGCCTTCCTCAGCCTTCTCAGGAAGTAGCAAGGCTATCTCAGAGCTGGTGGTAAGGGACCAGGTGAGGTTCTCAGCAATTTGGTGTTCTTGACAATAACATTTTCAGAGGAGATGCCTTCTCTATACTCTTTTGAAGTCCACAACCATCTCCCTGTTGTTCTGTCCACATTGAAAGGCTGGTTATTGGATGTGCACCTGTTAACAGTTGGACAGAAAACAGGCTACATCCTGCTATCAACATTTTCATGGAGAACGAGAGGGCAGAGTTCATACAGGTTGCCAGTGTCACCTTTTATTTTATTTTTTACACCAAACTGGTCTACAAAATTTCGACAGATACAGATACCGATAGCTAGGTTGGATCATACTTGTCAATAATTGGTTAATCAAATGATCTCAACAGTCTCCCTCACCTTGTCTCCAAAACCTCCTACATGCTCTGTTTCTCTAATAAACTAATTTCTAATCCTGTCCATCATCGTCACTTCCAACGAAAACCTCAACATCTTCAGCTCTGCTACCTCCAGCTCCACCTCCTGTCTTTTACTCAATGCCACTGTCTCTAAACCATACAACAAAAAACTCCACTGCATCTCTCCTAAACATCTCCATGCTTCTACTAATATGTTCTCTGGTCCAACCAACTTTCCACTCATCATCCTCTTAATCACTGCTCTCACTTCCTCCTTACTAATCCTATCCACTTCCTGCTTCACCATCTCCACACCATCCAACCTTCCTCCAGTTTTATGTCACCATGTGCTCCTTCTTCTTCTTAAAAACATATTCGCCACTGCCATTTCCATCCTTTTATCAAAATCTACCACCATCTGCCCTTCCACATTCCTCTCCCTAAATCCATACCTACCATCACCTCCTCATCACCTCTGTTTCCTTCACCTAAATCTGAAAACACCCAATCGTTCATTCCTAGGTTCACCACTTCATCTCACTCACTCCAGAATTTTTCCTTCTCCTCCATCTCACAACGCACTTGTGGAGCATAAGCACTGATGACATTTATCATCACTCCTTCAACTTCCAGCTTCACGTTCATCACCCTATCAGAAACTCTCTTCACCTCCACTACACTCTTACTGTACTCTTCCTTCAGAATCACCCCTACACCATTTCTCTTTCCATCCACACCATGATAGAACAGTTTAAACACCTCCAATGTTCCTGGTCTTACTCCCTTTCCACTTGGTCTCCTGAACACACAACATATCTACCTTTCTCCTCTCCATCATATCAGCTATCTCTCTCACTTTACCAGTCATAGTACCAACATTTAAAGTACCAACCTGAACCTCCACTCTCCTCCACTTCTCCTTTCTCTGTAGACGTCTTTCTCCTCTCCTTCTCCTCCTTCAGCCAACAGTAGCCCAATTTCCACCGGTACCCTGTTGGTTAATGATACCTGTGGTGGTCATTGGTAACCCGGGTCTCGACCGATCCGGTATGAAATTCTGATTCGTGATCCACATATTTGATTTGGTACATGTTTTACGCTGGATTTCCTTCACATTTATCTGGACTTGGGACCGGCACTAAGAGTGCACTGGCTTGTGCCACCGTAATGGCTGGGTTCTTATCAAACACAAATATGATGTGAGTAAAACGTAGATTTAATACGACATTAAGGGACAGTAGACGAGCCGTACCTTGAGGACCACGGGGTTAAGACATCAAATCTGCGTCTTCTTTGCGACTAAGGAGAAGCAGCTTACGCTCTCACGGGTGTGTGCTGTAAACTGAGAGCTAATAGGCAGGTAATGAGGCGTGTGCAGGATCATCATCAGATGGCTGCCAGGTTAACAGCAATTAAAGCCAGACTGCACCACGACGTCTGTTCAGGAGATCAATGACCAGTGAAAGCACTGCCACTGTGCTGCCTATCACCAACCCTCAATCAGACCCTTACTATCACTCTTGCTTCATCGCTCTATCACTTTATCACTCTATCATTATCATTAAGTCCCACAAGTGTCAGACACAAAGATATAGCTAATGATAAACAGCTGACTTAAATCTCAAGCGTGTAGTAATCACAAACTAATCTTCACTCAGAAAGCTAAGGAAAACCCAGCTCCCACCACCCATCTTCACCACGCTCTACAGAGGAGCCACCAACGCATCCTCCACCAATGTGCATTAACTCATTACTACTATTTTAATATGTTCTAATTCAGGGATTAGTGCAGGATTACTCACGCTCTGATATTATAAAGGCGCGCACGTTTTTTGCGAGTCAGAGCTTTCTGAAACGCTAAAAGAACGTAAGAACATCACCAGAAGGCAACGAGAGAGCAGGAAGACCTTCAACGAGCTCAACCCCCGAAAACGTCAAAAACCTTCAGCAACTCGTGCATAATGATCGTCGGAGAATGATCCGTACGATCTCACTTCCCCACCCACCTCACTCGCCAGATGCGGCTTCTGCGGACTTCCCTCTCGTCCCGTAGATGAAGACCGGGACACGTTCCAGGAGAACGCTGGGAGCGCGGTATTGCTGTGCAAGGGGACGGTTTTAAAGGTGACGTAGATAAATAAAGTACTTTCTTGTAAACAGGGCGAGTCTCGAATCTTTTTTGATAACAACTCGTACATATCATTCTGGTTAAATTTGATTTGCACGCATGCTCTCCATGCGCTCCTGGGACTTATTACTGTACATATATTAGAAATGCAGAACAGGAGCTCATTTTGCAGTGGGAGACAGAGGGGGAAACATTTATCAGCAGTTAAGTATAAGTATGAGAATATGATCAACAGCACAGGCAATAAAGGATGTGTGTAAACACATGGAAATGAGGAAAGGAGCCTGTGCAAGTGGTAATATATGGAATATGAATAAAAAAGTGCAGGGAATAATGCGCTCTTTGTCTCTTTTGTCTCAACTGCAACATTCAACACAAACACTACGGACGCACTCTTTCGTCATCCTTCTCCACACACACACACACGCACACACACACACACACACACACACTCGTCCACATCCAGCCAGTGGAATAACAGGCGAGTTTTTTGCGAAAGTGTCGCAGACTTCGTTCATCACAGTGCCGTGTATCTCACCGCGGAGCTGCTGCTTTAATTACAATCTCGCCGTCTCACACCCCGGAGGTGAGCAGCTCCCAAGGATGGATCACACCAAACCTCAGACTCCTTCAGGGACGCAGATTTCGCAATAGTTCATCTTTTCTCTTCCGCTATTTATAGGATACAGAACGAGAACAGCGATTTTTTTTTATCTAGATATATTTAGATGGTGTCTGTTAGAGCATTGAATAATTGACACCATTCATCTAGTATATGATTCATTCACTGAGACGGGGGTTTGGCCAAAAGTATTGGGACACCTCAGTTTTCCAGTTTTCGTATGCGGTTCTTCTCCAAGCCGTAACCGCAAAGTTGGACAAAGCCAGCTCCATGAAGATTGGGTTGGAGAGGAAGATCTCCTGCTATAGATCTTTTCATGCTGACTGCACCCCAGGCCTCATCCCCTCACCTCCATTAGTACCTGACTTTACTAACACATATTCTTATTTGCATCACACATCTTCCCAGAGTGGAGGTCATTATAACCTCTTATGGTGTTCAACAGGGTTGAGGTCAGAGCTCTACAGAAGATCTTCCACTCCAACCCATGTAAATCATACAGCAGGTAAAATAAGTATTGAACACGTCACCAGTAAATATAAATAAAGTTTTTCTCAGTAAATATATTTCTAAAGGTGCTTTTAACCTGAATTTTTTAACAGATGTTGGGAACAACATAACATTTATGTTTATCTATGGTTTGATTTCTTTGCATGTGTGAATTGCATGGGTTGTTCTCAACATCTGGTAGAAATTTCATGCTAATATCACCTTTAGAAATATATTTACTGAGGAAAATATTTAATACTTATTTTATTTTAATACTGTATCTTCATGGAGCTGGCTTTGTGCACAGGAGCATCGTCATGCTGGGACAGATTTGGGTCTCCTGGTTCAAAAGAAGGGAATATTTCACGTTACAGCTTCCAAAGACGTCGAATACAAACGCTCCAACGTGTGGTAACAGTTTGGGGAAGAACCACATATTGCTGGAAAAGTCAGGCGTCTTAATCTTTTTTCTCCACAGAGTGTATTGATAAAGTGACCCAATGGAGTGGATTCGGTACGCTGTTGGATCTCACACTTAGTAAAAAAAAAAAAAACCCAGCGACAACATAAAGAACAAAATAGCATTTTATTTCTTTTTTTTTTTCTAATATATTTGCGCCATATTTTCTTTAAAAAACATGATTAATATTTAGAACATACACACAAACCGAGTAGAATGTGCAGATTAAAAATAGTCTCTTTCCAGTAAATAGAACATCGTATTTAGACATAAAAATAAAATTAAATTAAATGCTCCTTGGTCCCTTTTTTCTAAATAAACTCCCAGAGAGATGGAGTTTCTCATCTGGGAAAAGGGAGGCCATGAAAAAAGAGATCTGAACTCCATATCCCCACACTCAGTCAGGACTAGAACTACAAAAAAAATCCAGACACTTGGTATTTTTCTTGTTTTTTTTTTTTTTAAAACGCAAAGACGTCCCAGCATATTATTTAATACTAAACAACTGAGAGAGAAAAAAAAAAACTGAAGTTTAAAGACACACCTGACAACAGCAGAAAGTTACTCTATGCTTCAGGAATAGTTTTTTTTCTTTTACAAGACAATTTTTTCTTTTTCTTTTTTAAATATATAAAAGTCGTTAACAGTTTTGAGCCAACCACAATTCCATTCTGATTATTAAAAAAAAACGAAGCAAATACCGAAAAGCAAAGCAGGTCTACGCTAACCCTGGCCTACGAACGTTCAGCAGGAACCTCTCACGGCAAAACGGAGAAAATTTGAGTTCGTATGAATCTTTGCTGGTATTTAAATCAGATACAAACAACCTGACTCTTTCAATTCCGTAAAAATACACGGTCCCAGACCTGCAGGACTTCCTGTTTACATCAACTGTTCAAGAAATGGCTTTTTTTGTAAGTGTGTGTGTGTGTTTGTGTGTGTGTGTGTGTGTGTGTGTCGAACACATGCGCCCACTTGCATAAAAGTTGAACTGACTACGACATTAAGCGCATGCTGGTAACAAATTTGCACAAGTCAAACGTGCACAAGTACAGTTTTTGCACTATTTTGGTTCTAATCAATTCAAATCGAATAAAATGGAGGTAAAAAAAAAAAAACATCCCAAGAAACCTATTAAATTTTTTTCTTTTTTTTTTTTTTTTTTTTTTATGTTCAATTCATACCATATAATCTGATTACAAAATTAATTTCATCCCTTTTAAAAACAAAAAAAAAAAAAAGAAACTGATCTCATTATGGAACTTGAACCGAAAGTGCTTCATGACGTGTTACTACTTAAAGAACCTAAAGTAGTATTTTTTTTTTTTGTATTAAAAACATTCAATATTAAGGCCTGCTTCCTTTTAACGTGGTGCTCGAGGGTACAACAAGAAGTACTTCAACAGTCGTCATAGCGTTAAGGTTGTATTGATTGTATTCAGGTTTAGCAATGGGGGTCTCCCACTTGCTGCATGGAGAAATATCTTGACTGAAGGCTTGAGCTCCAACCCAAATCCCTATTTATCACCACCTGCTCTGCTGATGTGGGATTAGTCACGTTCGTTTACATTCACCCCGTACAGCAGAGTTAAGTGCTTCTGATTTCAACTCATGACGTCCCCAATCAGTGGCCCAGTGCCTTTGTAAACTCTGGAGGAGCTGAAAGTGAATCAAACAAAGTCTGATCAGATAAAGTGAGCTGGATCGGATTGAACAGCTGGCTCGGTCAGGAGGACAAATTCTGATCAGCTCGAGCACTTGGAATCCCTTTGAGTAGCCTGAGCAGCTGGACTATGTCTGATCAGCCAGACAAAATCTGATCAGCTCAACTGGCTCGACAAAATCTGATTAGCTCGAGCAGCAGGGAGAAAAAAAAAAATCTGATCAGCCGGACACACTAACTAATCAGCTTGATCAGCTAAACAAAATCTGATCAACTCATCATGACAGACAAAACTTGATCGGGGTCGATCAGGTGAACAAAATGTGATCAGCTCAAATGACTAAAACAAAACCTGATCAGCTCAAACAGCTAGACAAAATCTGATCAGCAGGATAAAATCTGTTCAGTCAGACAAAAAACTGATCAGCCAAACAAAAATCTGATCAGCTAGATAA
>JAAIIK010000028.1:5403021-5416552 GCA_014706435.1 Silurus glanis | reverse complement strand
GTGTGTGTGTGTGTGTGTGTGTGTGTGTGTGTGTGTGTGTGTGTATAAAGGATACCCACCAGGGCGTGAGAGGTGATGACGGTGGGTGTGAGAGTGTTGGTGGTGCTGGCTGAGGCCAGCAGGCTGTTGACCGCAGCACTGACTTTATCCAGAGAGAGGCCTGGGGGAAGCGCCACAGGGGACGAGGGAAGCTCCAGCACGCGTGGTTTCTTGGATTTGGGCGGATGCACTTCCTGTGCGGAGGCGGGCTGCGGCGATGCGGCGGTGCTTGCGTCCTCCCCTGAAACGTCCAATGACAGAGATGAACATCTGAGCTCATGAAAACCATGGAAGTGTACCGACACTGAGCCGTGGTGTACCTGGATTTTGAGACTCATCATTCTGGTCTGATTCTAACAAAACAGGCTCTGGGCAGGAAGCTGGAGAAGCATCGACGTTCACCGGAACCTCCGGAGTGGACACAGGAACCGTCTAGGACAGAAGACACAATGGTTTAAACGGTGCAGGACAACAAAAAAAGCAGCAGAATTTGGATTTTAAATCCAGACCTCAGATTCGGGTTTGACGTCGAGGTCCACGATGTCCAGCAGATCTTCTCCGGAGGCGATGTTCACGTCTTTGGGCTCGCCGACTTGCGGTGGCTTTATGACCACGAAGACGGGGTGACCCTGCTGAGAGCTGACCACACAGTCGCTCCCGGCTACCTGGATCAGCGAAGTCAGAGAGCTGGGGTCCGACATGCTCGTCAGGTAGATCTGAGGGGGATCGCTGAGTCCCTGGTTCTTCTGCGGCTGCCCGTTCTGAGAAGAATGACAGGCATTAATATTCAGAAAGAAAAAATGTCTCTGGGAAAGGAATGGACTAGAAATGATTATAGGAAATGGTAACTAGTGTCATAATTCTGAAGTATTCCAGATAAATCCTCAAGTTTGGGTTTATTTTGGATTGGTTTGTTCAACCTTCTTGTCCCCTACTACAAATAATACTCTGAACAGGAAATCTGCTGGACCAACAGCACATGGCATCAGTGATTCCCCTCTAGAGGCCGCTCTCATAATGACAGCAGACCTTCTCAGCCACTCCAGCAACGGACGCAACCCAGAAAAACTATGGCTATGCATTTTTACAGATAGTTCCAACAATCAACTATCGGTGTCGATTAATTGCTCGACCTCTAGAAGAAACCCCGAGAGGAACCAGACTCAAAAGGGAACCCATTCTCATCCTCCAACACCGAATGTCCATTCTTTACATTTCCATCATTGTTGAGGTGTTCAGTGCTTCAATGCAGAACTGTTCATGCAAACTGTGGTCCTGAGCGCAATGCAGCAAACTGTTGATATTAATTACCGTCCAAATCCATACTCGTTGCTCAGGAACTTCATGGATCTTTAGGCAGTTATGGTGGAACAATCCTCACACAGAGTGATTTCCAACTGAAGAGACGTTAAAGTGTGCTTGTGGAGATTTGTGGAGATTCATTCAGCTACAAAGTCAGGTAAAGTGAAGAGGCTTGGGGTGCAGTCGGCGTTCCAATTTGTTCATGTTCAACAGGGTTGAGGTCAGAGCTCTATAGCAGCAGATCTCCTGCTTCAACCCATAGAAAGCATATCTTGATAAATCTTTGCACATGTTGTCATGTAGGAACAGGTTTGGGTCTCCCATTTCAAAGGGAAAACTGCTAACAGTTTGGGGAGGAACCACAAAAACGCTGGAAATGTCCCAATTTATTTTCAAATGAAGTTCAGCAGGCATGTGAGGAGCAGCTGCATTACAAAGCAAGCTTTTTTCCTCCTTCCTTTCTTCAGGCACAAAGAGCCCCTGCATGCTGTGGCACCTCTGTTTGCTTTTTCTTCACCTTCACCGACTCACAGGTAAGGACTTGTTTTTTAAAAACAATCTGGGTGTAACACTACAACAAAATCACCAGGAAATCGCTCGGATTGTAATCCCACATACAGACGCACAAGTGGTCCGGCGGCGCATTCGAGGCTTAGCGAGTCCCGGCCCGACACAGTGTGACAATAACACTGTGACAACACACACACACACACACACACACACACACACACACACACACACATGCGTACTGACTGGTATAACACCACTGTGCCTGCCAAATTAGCTGATAACAGCAGGCACAATAAACATGTTTACTCTGTTGGACTAACGTGAGGAAACAAGGCCTGATAAAGCAGGGCTGGGAATTATTCTTTTAAATCACGTTTTCTGCAGCTGTTATAGAGCTTTGACCTCAAACCCTATTGAACGTGAATGAATTGTTCAATAAAGAATCTTATAAATCCTCTAAATACTTAATGTACACACCCTAGGTGAGAACTTCCTGTGAAGAAAATTTGAACTAGTCGACAATATGGTATAAAAACGAGTTTATGTAAAGGTGAGTGACCCACCGTAGGGGCAGCAGCAGGGGCAGGGGGCGTCTGTGGGCTGAGGGCAGGAGTGGTGCAGGGGGAGGGTTGTGTCACTATCACCTGGAGCCCGCTGCTGTCCGCCGTAGACGGACTGACCATCGCAGCCTGCTGAGCTTCTGTTTGACACACCAGCACCTGGAGAACGTAATCAGTTAACATGAACAGTTTAATTCATATTTAGACCTGCGTTTCAAGTCATTAATTTTTTACTTGTCATATATGCATTACAACAAAGTGACATGGATTCTTCGCATATTCCAGCGATGTCACTAAGCCGGGGTTAGGGCACAGGGTTAGCCATGATACAGCGCCCCCTGGAGCACAGAAACTAAAGAGCCTTGCTTGACATGCTGGGGCATGAAAATCCCCCGATCTTTTGATCAGAATCCCATCAAGCTACTACTCCACATTGTTCCCTCAGAAACAAATTTTAAATTATGCAATGAAGCTTGTAAATATGTGATGGTTTGACCAAGCTCACCGCTGCGGCCCGGGTTCGATCCCCGGTCAGGGAACCGACCCCAACCATTAGGGTTGCACAAGCCAGTGCACTCTTAGTGCCGATCCCAAGCCCGGATAAATGGGGAGGGTTGCGTTAGGAAGGGCATCCAGCGTAAAAACGTGGGCCAAATCAAACATGCGGATCATGAATACGGATGATCCGCTGTGGCGACCCCTAATGGGAGAAGCCGAAAGAAAGGTTTTTAAATGGATACTGGATAAAATCAACACTACATGTAAAAAAATTAATAAAACAGTACTGAATCATAAAAATGTGCAAAATGAAATAAATCATTTATGAATTATATTAAAAACAAATAGCACATGGCGTCAGTGATTTACCACTAGAGGCCGCTCTCATAATGACAGCCTTGTTTTGTTTGCCACAAACACTAAAGCTCGCCCACAGGAGCACAATTCTTCTCCGCTTTACGTGTCCAACAGGTTTGTTCTCCTCAGTGAAGCCCCTGAAGAGAAGAGCTCTTGTTATAGAAGACTCTATTCTGAGGCATGTGAAATTAGCGAGGCCTTTACGGGCACCAGCAGCACAGGTCAGGTGTATACTGGGAGCCAGGGCGCTGGACATAGCGGGTCAGCTTAGGTCACACAGGAGCTAATGCCTTCAACATTCAGAGGTTACTAAGAGTAACATTATAGATGTGTGTAAATTAGCGAAAGCAATGTCCGATGCAGTAATATGTTTTGCGCAGCGTGGCGATGTAGCTTACAGCAGGTTATGGTCACTGAACTGCTGGATGTCCAAATGGTGCTCCAAAAACAATGTGGGCGTCATAGATAATAGGAGCAATTTTGAGGCAAAGGCTGGACTGTCAAGGTGGGACAGTATCCATCCCAGTCGGGAAGTGCTGCTCTCATTTCTTGTAATATTGGTCATAGTCTCAAAAGATGAACTAGTTAACCAGTGACTGTCCAGGGCCAAGGCCAGGGAGCAGACAAACAGGCTAAACCGACCGTCTGCTAGTCATCACTCAGGATCCACCATATTGAGACTGTGTCTGTCTTTACACCAACATAAAATATTTAGCATCTGAAAGCAGGTATAGGTAGAGTGTGGTTCCTCTCAAGGTTTCTTCCTTATGCATCTCAAAGTTTTTCCTTCACTACAGTCGCCACTTATAAAGAACAAACATATTCATTCTTTATCACCGCATTATCTGTGTAAAGCTGCTTTGAAACAATGTGCATTGTTAAAAGCGCAATACAAATTAAAATTAATTGAGTTGAATAACCAAAAAATGTAAGCGAAAAAATGTAGCTTCGAAAAGAAAAAAATAGAGATATAAAAAAAAAAATTTATATAAAAAAAAAGAGATTCTGCCAAGCAGTAAACTCAGTCCTCACCTCTTGCATTGGGCGCTCAGTGCTGCTCGGTTTGGGCGTGTTCTCCACTGGCAGCTCAGTTTTCACAGCTTTGCTGGAGCTCTTGCAGGGCGTCTGCAGGGACTGGATGGTGAAGGTGGAGTAAAGCCCAGACTTCATGTAGTCGTTACGGGAGCTGCGCTGCACTGAGCTGGGAGACGAGCGCTGAGGCAGCAGGCTCTTCGACAGGGAGGCAGCTGTGACGCTCGAGCACCCCGAGGCTTTAGATTGGACAGACGCCTCCGCTTTCTCTCCGCTGATGAGCTTCTGGGCATCCTCGGGGCTTTTGAGGCCGTCAGCCGAGTTAGGATCAGGAAAGGTCACAAACTTGTAGACGAACTTCTGACCGCTGACTTTCTTTATTATGTTCTGGAGGGAAAAAAAGGTCAATTCAAGTGACTCGAATCAATAATATCGACAAGCTCAGAAACAGATACCTCCAGGATAAACATCTCGCTTACCTTGTCGTAGTAGTAGCGTAGCGCGCGGCTCAGCTTATCGTAGTTCATGTTGTTTTTGTTTTTGCGAAGCCCCCAGAGACGCGCCACCTCCTCTGCATCCAGCAGCTTGAACTCGCCGTCGTTGGACGTCCAGGAGATCAGGTGCCGCTGGTTCTGATCATCCAGGAGGTGCAGCAGAAACTGCCACAGCGTAATGGATGGGTCCATGGCTGCACAAAAACATGAACAATACGTACATATAAATATGTTACATGGACTTACATGGTTCGTTGTCAAAAGTTGGAGGCATACAATTGTATACGATGACTTTGTATGCGGGAGAATCAGAATTCTCCCTTCGAACTCGGAGACCCAAACCTGATCCAGCATTAAAATACACAAAGCCAGCTCCATGAAGGTATAGGTTGGAGTGGAAGATGATCTGCTGTAGAGCTTAAACCCTATTGAAGACCGTAGGCATGAATTTTTCACACAGACTGCACCCCAGGCCTCCTCACCTCACCTACATCAGTACCCGACTGGCTGAATGACCAAAGATCTAGTGGAACATCTTCCCAGAAAAGTGGAGGTCGTTATAACACCAAACAGAGACTAAATATGGAATTTTCAAAAAGCACATACCAAGCTTATACTCAGGTGTCCACAAAATATTTTTGCTGTGATGGATCAAGGGCAAAGGTCCACATTATTAGTGGACAAATCGGTTAGGAGAATAAAACAACCTTTTAATCAATGTAAAGGTTTCTCGTCTGCACACAACCTGGGAATGTTTCTACTCTGTTCTCAATTGCGATGACCTTCTATTTTGATATCGTGACCATGTGACCAGCTCTAGGCTGCACAGCTCTGAAGTATACGGTGACGAGCGAGGCCGAGTCGGAGATAAGAGCGTTATTATGAAGAGCTCAAGGAGAACATTTCTGCTATACAGCACCAGGGAATATGTTTGTAATGTAGGAGATGGAGATTTAATTTTTGTATAAAAAATGTTAAAAAGCTTCGATATAAAATTTGCTGAGACGAGATGAAAAGCATCAGAGGAGCTGAAATGTAAAAAACCAAAAATAACTGATAGTAAAAACATTTTCATTTGAATAATAAAAATAATAATCATCATCATCATAATATAATGCTATTATTTATTAATACACTAACAGACTCAGGAACAGTTTTTACCCCAGAGCCATTAGAGAACTGAACATCAACTATTTGCACTACACACACTTGCGTTTATTCACTTTACAGACTTTTACCTCGTATTTATTTATTCCCAACCACAATCTGTATAAAAACATTGTATGTGCAATACCTCAATATTCAAATGTGCATTGCTTTAATAATAAAATGTGCAAAACTTTCATATTTAAATGTGCAATACTTTAATATTCAAATGTGCGATACCTTAATATTCAAATGTGCAATACTTTAATATTCAAATGTGCAATACCTCAATATTCAAATGTGCATTGCTCTAATATTTAAATGTGCAAAACTTTAATATTTAAATGTGCAATATTTTAATATTCAAATGTGCATTGCTTTAATATTAAAATGTGCAAAACGTTAATATTCAAATGTGCGATGCCTTAATATGTGCAATATCTTAATATTTTTATGGATCACGTATGTTTAAATATTTAATACTTTACAATATTTTATTTATATGCAACATAAAGATCTATCTATCTATCTATCTATCTATCTATCTATCTATCTATCTATCTATTCCAAAAAATGTATTTAAACACCAAATTTAAATAAATTTAAAATATTATAATCAAGTCATTATATATTAATATAAGTCGTTATAGTGTTTGGATATTTAGTTCGGTCCGTGAAAAAATGCGTGAAACTGGTATGTGACGCAAAGACAGGTAGATTTACGGATATAGATTTTTTAAATTATTGTTTATTAAAACATACGCATGTGATTCCCGACATGTGTACCGATGACCCTATTGTAACTAAAAAATATGGTAAGTGGAGACATGGCCGAGCCTGACCAGGAGTCTTAAAGAGGTCTGGTTCAGTATGAGGTAGTGTACGGTCATTTGTTAACAACTGAATTAATTACCGCACATCATTCAGCAAAACAGAGCAATTTACACTAACGTGGACCGCTGACTCCTAACAGCATAACAGTTAATATTCTTTATATTCTGTGTGGTGCTCAGTTCATAGCGCTGATACTGATTCATCTTTTCCAATAGATTTTTTATCTTTTATGGCCCTTTACCTTTATAAAGGCAAAGTGTGAGTCAAATTCTTGCATTTAATCAGTCAATTAGAATTAGAGGTCAATCGATATGGGTTTTTCTCTGGCCGATGCCGATATTTAGAAATCACAGAAATAGATATATGACGCCGATTCTTTTAACCGATAAGTTTCACCGATTTACTTTCCCTTCATCTGGTAAAAATCGAATACTTCATTAATAAAACATGATACAGAAAATTGCTTGAATTGAACATTTATTAAACAGCACAAGCAGATTCAATTCAGAGCACCATGTTTTGGTTGCCGTGCCGACCGTTAGCCTAAACCACAGCTGGATGAACGTTCGCTAACAAATACAGTTCTAAATGTTACTCACATTCTCTCTCCAAAAACATCATCATATTCAACCAATGAAATCTATAAAACTAGAATAATTAAGAACCAATAATAAGAACTTAGGGGCGGATCTCATTGGCAAGGAAGAGAATCCGATTGGCTTATTAGCTTAACGAATGAGCACAGGAGAAAAACACGGAACACTTTTGTTGTCATTCTCGCTCTTGTCTTTGCAACTTATGAGACATTACTGAAAAAAAGCGACAGGAATCCGTCAGCGATGATCGCGGCAGGTTGAAACGCTGCATGCTTTATATATTCGCAATTGATCTTCCGATTTCCTTGTTTGGACGCCGAATACAGACTACTGCCACCTGCTGGTAGGAGAGAGTCATGTTCTTTCTGTTCGAATTTGCAGCACAATCGTCCGATGCCGATTAATGATTAAAAAATGGCAAATTACGATACTATCGTAGACGATTTCTATCCTACACTCCTTCCGTACTGTAGAAACCTTACAGTTTTCTACGCATGTGACAGAAATTTGTATCGGCTCAAATCGAACGATCGTAACCGAACACCTTCGTGGTGGGATGAGAACCGTTTTCTTCATCATGAACCAATGAAACAATGAAACATTCGTACCATTAAGGGTTTTTTTTTTTTGGTCTATTTTTCAGAATAATTTTCTCCAAAGAAAACAAAAAAAAGAAAGGGAGAAGAGAGAGAGAGAGAGAGAGAGAGAGAGAGAGAGAGAGAGAGAGCATGGGGGTTTTGACAACTGATATAATCCCAGTCCCGGTGTTCATGCGACTCACATTTGCAGACCCGGACAGGAGGCTGAAAGCCGAGGAGTTCGTTTCTAGAGCGTTTTTTCGAGCACGCAAATCAACCATATTATCATTCCCCCTTCCCTTCGTATAATTACGCAAGGCGCGTTGAACACCTTAGAAACCATCGCCATGGTAAAAGCGTTGAAGCAACAGTAACTATGGTGTAAAGACAGCGTGTGAGAGCTCCTGCGTCAGGCTGAAATGACTGATAACACAATTACGCTCGACTTTTTTGCAACAGCGGAGGAACACATTACAGTCGAACCGCAAAGAGCTCCAAAACACAAAGAGCTATTTTTATTTTTTTTATATATTAGATTTCCATTTAGATCCTGGAGTAATAGAGATGTTACTCAGGTTGCATCACAGGAGCCACAATCCACAAGGTCTCTTCCATTATTCCTTTGGCTCTTTGGTCTGAAGAAAAAAATGAACAGATGTTCTTTTCACTTAATGAAATGGAAAAAAACAGGTACAGGAGCAGGTCTGGAGGCATCGTGCTTATCGAGGTCTCTGATCACGGGGTCGCGACCCAATACCAGGCTGTGGATGAGTTGCTACCGGGTCAAAAGGATGTTCTGGGGGGGGAAAAAACGAAACAAAAAAACAAACACTAGGATCAATTCTTCTTGGTACATATGCACACAGTTTTTGAAGGAATTCGAGAGGTAGGTTGTTCCAAACATCTTGGAGAACTAAATACAGATCCTCTGTGGATGGAGGTTGCTTCAAATCCTTCAGTCTCTTCATGTTCATCCCAGACAAACTCGATGATGTTTAGATCAGGGTTCTATGGGAGCCAAAATGATTACTGTAGAACTCCTTGTTCTTCTCTACGAGATTGGTGGGATGTTTGGGGTCATTGTAATTCTGAGGAACAAATTTGGGGCCAATCTGAAGCCTTCTTGATGGTATTGCATGATGAATGAGTATCTGTCTATGGTGTATAAAAAGTTCGGAGACCTTTGTTACAGAGTATTTTGGTGAACTGGGATGCGTGAATGCTGTCCAAACTCATACGTTCCCTCAGGTTTGTTGATAGTGGAGTGGTGGCTACCTTTTATCCCAAAGCTCCTTCATGTCTGTTTTACCATCTGGCTTTCCCTTTCAGTTATGGCCAAATGTGCATCCTGATCTTTCATAACTACCCTGTGATCCTGCCCCCTTCTTCCTGGACCTCCATCCCAACTCCCCAGGTTGGAGTTCTTCTCAACTAGAACCCACTCTCTCCATATGAACAGCCCAAAGATCCATGAAGTTACTGTAGCGAGTTAGAGAACCATGAAGATGGATTTGGACTGTTAAGTATTAGAGGTTGGCCAATCGTATTTGACCAATACCGATAATTAGGATCGTGATTGCCGATAACTAGGGTTGCAAAATTCTGGGAATTTTCAAGACTGGAAACTTTCCATGGGAATTAACAAGAATAAAAAGGGAATTAAAATTATTGCAGGTGAGTCTATAACGGAATTTAAACGTACATATTACTATTTTTTATATTTTTGAAATAAATATTATGCTCTACTTACAATTAAATAAAATTTAGGAATTCCATTTAAAAAAAAATCTGTATTAGTTTGAATGCATGGCAGGTTATGACCAAACAAAATGTTTATATTTGTTTGTATAGGATATGTTTTTTACGTATTTTTGAATATATTATAATATTATAATTATAATTAATTAATATAATATAGCGCTCTCTGCGCAGCGGAACTTCATAAACGGATGCAACCCGGAAAAACTATCGGTATGGATTTTTGCAGATAGTTTTAGCAATCAATTCCCATTGCTGATTAATCAGCAAAACCGATTAATTACTCGACCTCTAGTTATTCTTATAAACGGTTTCCTTTACAAGTCAGGGTACAATTTCAATCAATTTTTACCCTCCGGTCTCCATTAGTGAACCGTAGCGAACCTCAACAATGATGGAACTATAATGAATAAACATGTGGTAGGTCTGGTTCCTCTCAATGTTTCTTCCTCTTCCTCCACTCCAAGAAGAGATACACTTATGACCTTCAAATTTTAATTGCAATATCTATGTATTTCTATAAAGCTGCTTCCGGACAATGTCATCGTTAAAAGCGATGTACAAATAAAACTTAAAAGATAATTAAAAAAAACTAAACAAAAAAAAACAAACAGGAAATGGAGAAAGTTCTCAAAAAGAAGTGTGTATGCTAATTATTGTACATTTTTATATTTTAGTGCATTTATCTTTTGTTTATTCTTTTGTGTCATTTTTTCTCTTTATTTCCTTACAGCTGCTGGTCTCTGAGAGCTACCAAACAAAATTTGTTGTAACTACAATGGCAAAAAAGTCTCTTTATCTTTATCTATGTTGTGTTCGACACATTTATAGTAGAGTCACGGTGGTGCAAACGGTGAAGTCCTTTACTTCTTGACAAATACAATCAAAGCAAAAAGTGGGCGGGATTAGATTAACTTTCTTGGTCGCATCTAATGCCAGCAACCAATCAAAGCAAGCTTAAGCCGAGAAGGTGTGTGAATAGCTACACATGACAATCTGTAAAGGTAGAGGGGTATTGTTCCCCAAATCCACACCAGGTTCTTAAAGATGCAGACTGAAGATCATTCTGAAGATCGGACTTTCGCAATGCTAATTTTCACAACAAGTGTCACACAGCTATTACTCACTCCTCAGTGGAGCATCTGTGGACGTGATGCAAGGACCTCTGAAACATTCGGACCCTTACACACGTATTACTCAGAGGCAGAAATGAAGGACAATCAGGGTGAAACAGTGGAAAGTTCAAATTGGATTGGTCGAGGCTAGCGTGCTGAGGTCGAGCGCCACATCCGCATTTCAATACTACAAAACAATATCGCTGGGTTACGCCACCTAGACCAGATTTCAGGAAATAAACCCATAAAATAAACCTGATATTAGCTGCACACGTACAAACCGTACGAAAGATCTCAAACGCATCAGATATCAGAACGCATCCCTCAAGATCCTGAAGCTTGTGGCCAGAAAAGTGTACAAAAACAGGGTTTTTTTTATTCTGTCTTATAAGACCTGAGAAGCTCCGCCCCCTTTATTCTTGCTTTCCGTCACAGTAAACTGAGAAGAATTGAACATTTCATCGCCGAGATTTCATTATATTCATAAGGAGATTTACTTTTTTAGTATTTCTGGAAAAAAAAATATGTATCCTAAAGAAAATAAAAGTGGTCTATAATAAAGTGGACGGAAGAAAGAAAAGAAGGATTTATAATCGAAGGAAAGAGGGGAAAAAAACGATTTAAAAAGGAAGAAGGGAAGTAGGAAACGAAGGAATAAACTGAGGCTTTACAAACAAATAAAACTTTCTTGCTTTCATCCTTTCTTTGTACAGTTATGTTCAAAATAATAGCAGTACAATGTGACTAACCAAGTGACAAACAAGTTACCAGTAGGTGCAGTAGATTCTCAGAAAACAAACAAGACCCATCATTTATGATATGCACGCTCGTAAGGCTGTGCAATTGGGCAATTAGTTGAAAGGGGTGTGTTCAAAAAAATAGCAGTGTATGCCGTTGACTGTACAAACTCAAAACTATTTTGTACAAACATTTTTATTTCTAGGATTTAGCAATCCTGTGAATCACTAAACTAATATTTAGTTGTATGACCACAGTTTTTTAAAACTGCTTCACATCTGTGTAGCATGGAGTTAACCAACTTGTGGCACCTCTCAGCTGTTATTCCACTCCATGATTCTTTAACAACATTCCACAATTCATTTACATTTCTTGGTTTTGCTTCAGAAACAGCATTTTTGATATCACCCCACAAGTTCTCGATTGGATTAAGGTCCGGGGATTGGGCTGGCCACTCCATAACATTCATTTTGTTGGTTTGGAACCAAGACTTTGCTCGTTTACTAGTGTGTTTGGGGTCATTGTCTTGTTGAAACAACCATTTCAAGGGCATGTCCTCTTCAGCATAAGGCAATATGACGTCTTCAAGTATTTTGACATATGCAAACTGATCCATGATCCCTGGTATGCGATAAATAGGCCCAACACCATAGTAGGAGAAACATGCCCATATCATGATGCTTGCACCACCATGCTTCACTGTCTTCACTGTGTAGTGTGGCTTGAATTCAGAGTTTGGGGGTCGTCTCACAAACTGTCTGTGGCCCTTGGACCCAAAAAGAACAATTTTACTCTCATCAGTCCACAAAATGTTCCTCCATTTCTCTTTAGGCCAGTTGATGTGTTCTTTGGCAAATTGTAACCTCTTCTGAACATGCCTTTTTTTTAACAGAGGGACTTTGCGGGGGATTCTTGAAAATAGATTAGCTTCACACAGACGTCTTCTAACTGTCACAGTACTTACAGGTAACTCCAGACTGTCTTTGATCATCCTGGAGCTGATCATTGGCTGAGCCTTTGCCATTCTGGTGATTCTTCGATCCATTTTGATGGTTGTCTTCCGTTTTCTTCCACGTCGCTCTGGTTTTGCTCTCCATTTTAAGGCATTGGAGATCATTTTAGCTGAACAGCCTATAATTTTTTGCACCTCTTTATAGGTTTTCCCCTCTCCAATCAACTTTTTAATCAAAGTACGCTGTTCTTCTGAACAATGTCTTGAACGACCCATTTTCCTCAGGCTTTCAAATGCATGTTCAACAAGTGCTGGCTTCATCCTTAAATAGGGGCCACCTGATTCACACCTGTTTTTTCACAAAATTGATTACCTCAGTGATTGAATGCCACACTGCTATTTTTTTGAACACACCCCTTTCAACTAATTGCTCAATTGCACAGCCTTACGAGCGTGCATATCATGAATGATGGGTCTTGTTTGTTTTCTGAGAATCTACTGCACCTACTGGTAACTTGTTTGTCACGTAGCAATAAAAAATATACTAAAAACCTGGATTATTCTGGTTAGTCACATTGTACTGCTATTATTTTGAACAATACTGTACATACTTAATTTGCGAAGGAAGGAAAGTAAAGGAAAAAAAAAACAAAGGAAGAAATGAAGGAAAGAAGGATGTTTGGATGTATTTGCAAAGAAAGAAGTGAAGAAAGAAAGAAGGAGGAAAATATGAATGTGCAAGAAAAGAAGGAAAAAATAAGAATTTACAAAGGAAGGAGAAAAGGAAGAGAAGCGGGAATGAACGAATTTGAATGATTTACAAAAAGAGTAAAGAAAGCAAGGAAGGAAAGAGGGATGAATTTACAAGGAAGAAAAGAAAAGAAAGCAGGATTTATGAAGTAAGGAAGAAAAAATATAGACGGATGGATGGACGGCTGGATAGATAGATAGATGGATGGAACAAAAAAAACGAAAAAGAAAGAAAGAAAGAAAGAAAGAAAGAAAGAAAGAAAGAAAGAAAG
>JAAIIK010000028.1:5369286-5379655 GCA_014706435.1 Silurus glanis | reverse complement strand
GTCTGATCCTGGAGCTCTGTGTGTCTGATCCTGGAGCTCTGTGTGTCCGATCCTGGAGCTCTGTGTGTCCGATCCTGGAGCTCTGTGTGTCGATCCTGGAGCTCTGTGTGTCTGATCCTGGAGCTCTGTGTGTCTGATTCTGAAGCTCTGTGTATCTGATTCTGAAGCTCTGTGTATCTGATCCTGAAGCTCTGTGTGTGTCTCGCAGGGTCAGTTCTGCCTCATGGTACTTCCTGAATGTCTTTGGGCTGCGGAGCATGTACTCTCTGATACTCGGACAGGACAACGGTGAGCTCTTTCAGTCCTTAACGATCATCATAAAGAACTTCTCACACACATCACTGTTAGTTATACGCCACTCGTCAGTACGTTTACCATCACTGTATAACCTCACTATTATAGATTAGACTTCCACAGGGACGCGCGTGCACGTCGGTGTTCGGCTCGTCCATGCTCCCACGTGTTGAATAGAGAAGGAACTTGGCACTCGCCGGGCTGATCGCAGGGTAAATACTCGTAATTATTTATAACTAAACGGCGTTTGTGTGTGCAGCTGCTGATCAGTCGAGAATTATGCAGGAACAGATGACTGGAGCAGCCATGGCCATGCCACCAGACCCCAACAAGGCCTTCAAGGTGAGAAGTCCATGTACATACAGGGTTTCTGCATGGTACAAACATATCAGCCGGACTGGAAGATCTCCTGCTGTACAGCTCAACACCCCTATTGAACATGGATGAATTATTATTTTTTACACTGAATGCACCCCAGGCTTCTAAAATCTAGAGGAACATCATCTCAGAGGAGCCAATGGAGACTAAATGTGGAATGGGATGTTTGGGGAAAAAAAAAAAAAAAAAAAGCTGTTTATGCTCAGGTGCCCACAAACTTTTGTCCATATAGTCCAGTCAAGAAGCTTTTATTGTCATTTCAACCATATGTATCTGACTCGGTACACAGCGAAATGAGACCACGTTCCTCCAGAACCCTGGTGCTACCTAAAAGAATGCTCAGAGCTGAGGACTATGAATAATTGAATATATAATGTACATCTAGTTTATAGAGTTTCTTCAATATAAATCGAAGACTAAACGAACATCTGCTGCGTTTCAGAGCGAGTGGGAGGCTCTGGAGATCGTCGAGCACAAGTGGGCTCTGGAGAACGTCGAAGAGGAACTCATGTCCCGAGAGCTGAATTTCCGAGGACTCTTCAGCGATCGGATTCGTGATCGGAGTCACGGCACTGTGTTCTGATCGTACGCCGACCCACGGTAGTTCACGCACCGCTGTGAAGACGTCGAGATAATTACGTGTGTGATGATTTTTCTATACCGGACAAATCGACGTCTTTTAGCATGAAGACACGTGTATGAAGGGGAGTTTTTTTTTTTTCTTTCTTCAAGATTACCTGTAAATGTGAAGCCAGGAAGTGAGACAGAAGTTAATATCAGGGCACGTCACGTATTTCTCACATACGATGACGTATTTATACCTCAATTATTCATTTCATTATTTGATCCTTCTCTTTTCTCCTCGAAATAAATGAAGCAATCGTTTAAAGAAACTGAATAAACGGCACACAGCGCCCTCTGGTGATCTGGAAGTGTTTTCTGAACGCGAGCCGGTGCAAAGACGCAGCAGACGCGTGCGCTTTTTGGTCCGACCAATCAAAAGGAAGTTGATGATGGGAAGTTGAGACAGTTTTTATTTATGGTCTGGTTTAATATGGAAATTTTTCTGACGGGTTCATGATCCTTCATTCTGCCTCTTCACACTTACTATGTGATGCCTCCATGGCAAATTTACGCCAATGAGAGGTTTTTCTTCTGCTCGGATCAGTTCAGGCTGCTCTGATGTCTAATGTAATAAGCTAGTTGGGACATGGAGGTGCTGGAAGATGTAACCCAGACCTTTGGGTTTTGGTCTTGTGATCGAAAGGTCTCGAGTTTAAATCGCAGCACCATCAATTCAGCTTCATGAAGATCTGCTTTCCATGGGTTGGAGTGGAAGATCTCCTGCTATAGAGCTCTAAACCTATGAGACGAATTGGAACGCTCACCTGACTATACTATAAGAGCCAATGAGCATACTAATCCACAAACTTATATACAGTATTTCACTAAAGTAAGTGCACCCCTCACATTTCAGCAAACGTTTTAGTGTCTTCTCAAGGGACAATACTGTAGAAATGGATCTATTACAGTGTCAGTGTGCAGTTTGTGTAGCAGTACTGATTTACTGTCCTCCCGAAAATAGACATTATTGTCTAAAATACTGGTAACAAAATATAATGCAGTAAGTGAACATTTTGTCTTCAAAGTTGATGTGAGAAGCAGGAAAAACGGGCGAGCGGAAGGATTTCAGCAACAAATTGTGACGTCTAGACGTCTGGGTCAGAGCGTCTCCAAAACCGCAGCTCTTGTGGGATGTCCCTGGTGTGCAGTGGGTCAGAATCTATCAAAAGTGCTCCAAGGAAGGGACAGTGGTGAACCGGCGACAGGGTCACTGATGCACGTGAAGAGCGAAGGCTGGTCCGTGTGGTTCCGATCCAACAGACGTGTTCCTGTAGCTCAAACTGCTGTAGAAGTTCATGATGCTTATGATCGATAGGTCACGACTGTTTTAGCAGCAAAAGAGGGACCAATAAAATTGTGTATATGTATGTATATATACACTGTATTTATACATACACACGTGAAAGTCACACAGCGCACAAATATAAAATCGTACTAATATACAATTATCATTTATTCATATCAAAATTTAAGTATACAATTTCCATCTCCATCAAAGTCGAACCCAAGCTGATCCCTAAAACCCCTGCATTCGATCTTTACTCATCAAAACTATGTATTACATACAAAAATACTGTACAGTCCAGAAAGCACTTTTACACATCACCATTCTCATTAATCTCTTTATTAATCCCCACTCGCTTCCTCCATCCGTCCCTACGTTATATTACAAACTAGAGCTGGAAAATACACCTCTGTTCATCTCCCCCGAATATGATTAAACAGCAGATCAAGAGGAAGGAAAAGAACAATAACAGCAATAAAAAATATTTGGAAGATCTCGAAGCTTCGGCCGGGCCGATCCGTCACGCGGCGGTTCGTTAAAATGAAAAAATAAATAGATCACGACGAGCGAGACGAGGCGACGCTTCTTTATTCTAATATACGGCTTAAAAAAATACTCATTTTCACGTATTGCAACAGTTCCTGACATACGAATTATCCCTGATATCACCGAGAGAAAGAGAACGGAGGGAACGGTGAAAAACTAACGTGGTTAAAGGTCAACGAAGGCCGCGATGCGGACGTATGCGCGTGTACGTTTTCGAGACGTCGTGGCCCCATGGTCTTGTTTTGTTCACGCTATTCAAGCTGGACGTTCGGTTCGGTATAATTAGGCAAAAAAAGAAAAGGTTGGATTTGTGAAATACAATAAAAAAAATGGTCATAAAAATAAAGTGGGTTTCAGTATAAAGAATCCAGATGCTGGAGCAGCTGTTTTTGGTCCCTTTTTTCCTGAATGAATCTTCGAAGACACGACGAAGGCGACGGTTCCTATAGCGTACGTAGTGCGCAAAAGCCCAGACGAACACGGGTTCGTATTTTTTTTAAAAATCACGCGATTACGAATAACCCGGGGACGGTTTTAAAGGAAGCGTTCGGAACGCTGATGCGAAGAATTAGCATAGAATTAGCATAAAATTAGCATAGATTAGCATGCTACACAGTAACTCCCAGTCAATGAATGAAGCACTCGGGTTCACACCTGTACCTGGAAAAAAAAAATCAGGTTCAAGAAACATCAAGAATTTACAGACACACAACATGAATGTCAATTTGGTGGACAGGAATCAGGAATAATTATGTATATTATAATATTTTACATTACCTTATATTATCATAAATTATATTATATTCAATATTATTCAGTAGTACTGGCTTTTCTCCTCCCACACACACACACACACACACATTTGATGGCACATCACCTGAAACCTGATGCGAGAGCCCGATGTGTTCGAACATACGCAGATGCTCAAAAAATGATCGTAAGTAATGGCGCCCTTGCGCTCACACGTAGCCTGTGGTGATCTACCTCATCTCCATGTCCAAGGAGAAAGCACCGAGGTTATGGAGATACCGTTCCAATGAAGGATCAATTTCTGAGAGTGATTCTGATTGAATCTGATTTAGGCTTGTTGTGTGTCTGAAGAGAGACGTTTCATTTCAGATTGTTCGGTAAACCTTAAGACCTTTTTTTTCTTCCTTTTTTATTTATTTATTTTTTTTTTTTTTTAGAATATACAGCTGGTCTGATCTATAAATAAAATAAAAAAAAACAATGTAGCTGCAGTAACTATTTTTCTTTTTATCTGGAAAACAATTAAAAACCTCAGTGCTGAAACCTACGCAGCTTGAACAGAGATACTCCAGAGTTTTTTTTTTGTACTGCATTTATAACACGTGCGATTACCGCAAAAACGTCAACGCGCCGCCTCGATGACTGGAAACGTCGAAGGGCAAATGTTGGGATGTCGCGAAGAAAGTTCCTTACCATTTCTTTTGGTCAAATAAAGACGACGATGTTCCACGGAGATGATGAACAAATGCGGGGAAGAGTAAAAAAATACCCGAGCAGCTTGATATTTTATTGCTTCGGCGTTTGAAGGCTTCCGATACGCCGCTCTGTCGAGCTTTAGAGTCATTGTGGCGTAGGGGAAAAGGGAAATTTTGGAAGTAGGAGTTGGCAACCCTGGGGTTCTGCACCACCTCACTGGCGAGGGGTTTGAAACGATCTTGCACTCCAAGTTCCAAATTTTCCCATTTCCCAGCGCCACACTATATTTTCTGTTCTTGTTTCTGCAAGTCTGGTGTTTTACAGTCTAAACACTGCCCTTCTATGTCCGGTTGAGGTGAAGATGTTTACAGCTTGCACAGTGAGAGGTGCCTCAAAAGTCATGAAGTTACGAGCTGAAAAAACCTGAAGTTTAAGTTCCTAAACTACAACCGGTACAAAAGTATTGCTTGATAAAAAAAAGGTAGAAAGTTGCAGCTCTTGCACTCGTGGCAGGGAAAGTGGGGGGATGGGAAGCAGCTTATCGCACCCTGAAATTCTAAAGAAGCAGCAGACGCAGATACTCACACCCACCTCAGACACTTGCTAGACCCAGACCAGAGGGTCGTGAAGGAATAACTACAGCCTTTGCCCAGCTTCCTACCCATGATGCCTCTGCACCGCCTGAGAGAATACTGAACTTCCCATTTCTGGGAACTCAAAAAGGCAGAAAGTTCAAGTTTTTCTTCGCACGAGAAAAAAATTAAATAAAACAAACTCCCTCATGAACCTGAGAGCAGGAGAGAACGCAAATATAGGAGGAGAATGAATGAACGAATGAAGGAATGCAAATAAAGGAAAGACGGGGAAAACCAGTGAAACACTGAGCAAATTCAGTCGACCTCCATGGCCCCGCCCGGTCCGTCGTGATTAGTGGAGGAAGCGGGGTGATTTTCAGGAGAAGGGAGGACGGGGTGCCGGATCTTGTCTTGGCGCTGGTAGAAGAGAAGGTAGGCAGCGTTGGTCTGAAAACACAAACACACACTGATCAGGTTTGATGATCCGTTTCCTGTCCTCAAGGTCACACTCCCCCCCCCCCCCCACTTCAAAATTCAATACTTTTCCAGATTTTAAAGACCGTATTTAACATCTGACATGATGATTTTAAATTCCTATTTTTATGATATTAGAAAATGCTAAGCGGAAGGTTGTAGCTACTGCAGCGTATAGAAATTACCACCAAACCATGTTCGCCGCACAGCATTTTATTAAAACTGCAATTCCAAAAACAGTGCCATGTTGATCATTTATAAATTTCATTTTTACAATGTAAACCTTCAATTCTACAGCAGCAGAACTCCATTAACAAAAACACCTTTTGACCTTTTTTTTTCTCTCTCTCTCCGTTTTTGGCCTTCCGTAGGGATGTGAGCGTTTTCAGATGATTCCGTGTGGATGAGCAACTTTTGGGAAACGACTGAAAGCGAAAGTGTGGACGCGGAGAGTTTTTAGATGAAAAAACTGCATTTCTGAATTTATCCGGATTTATCCAGAAAGTCCTTTTTTTCCCCCAACAAATTCTTCATTATATAAACCGAATACAGTAATAGTATGGAAACACAAATATTTTGCAATATTCGGTGTTCTTTTCAACCCCCCCCCCCGCATAATAATCCAGACCTGGAAATCACTCGAATCAAATTCCATACTTTTTCATACTTTTCCAAAATGCGTAGGAACCCCGTGTCCTGCTACTGATCCTAAACTGAGGAGAAAGAGAAAGGGTTCCGAAGGTATGAAGGTCGGTGCTCCCTGTGACTGTGTGTACAGCCTTGTGCTGCCATCTGTTGGCGTGCTACAAAACTAATCTTAAAACCTTTTGATTCCACCTCGTACTAAGAACCTACAATTGTTATGTTTTTTTTTTTTTTTTTAAGAACATATTGAAGAATTGCAGAATTTTAAAAAATTGTATTGCAGACAAGAATGTGACTAAAAATGAAGAATTTCGAAGATCATACACAGGTTACATTTATGTGAAAAGGAAGTTGTTACAGCCAATCAAAATGAAGAATTAAATTCATATGAGAATGGAATAGAAACGAATGGAACGGTGATTCTTACCACAATTTGTTCTTCCTTGGCGTAGGTCACCTTACTGTCGTCAAAATAATACCACTGGCCGTTGTCCTTGTTCCGAGCGTAGCTGGTATCTGCGCGAAAGATGCAAAAAGAAACGTAGGATTGTAAAACGGCGGCTTTTTTAACAGTCAGTCGTGTGATATTTATTCGGGAACACATGAAGAACGCTAAAGATTTTCTGTAAAGCATTGGTTCAGGCAAACACCAGGAAAGAACTTGAGGTCGGCACTGATAGTTGATTTCTGAAACCGTCGGCTATCGGCAAAAATCCATACCGATAGTTTTTCCGGCCCGCTGTCATTACGAGAGCGGCCTCTAGAGGCCAATCACTGACACCACGTGCTGTGTGTTTTTACGTGCGAGACTGCGTGCTGCACGGAGAGCGCGATATTATATTTATTATATATAATTAATTAATTGATTCATATTTACATCATTTTCATAATTCAGTACTATTTTTGCTTCCTCGAAAAGCAAAGATTTATATAACAGCAAATGGCTGACTAAAAGCAGACTAAATGTGAAAAAATAAATAAAAGCATGCATCAATTTTATGGTTAGGTGTCCACTAACTTTTGCCCGTATAATGTATATAAACAGAAGAGAAACGTACAGTGTCCGTCTCTGAGGCCTCCATAGTGGTTAGACACAGCGATGAGGTCGTATGTGCTGGGAGGCTCCGAGTCGCTTCCTGTCTTCCTCAAAAGGAAGTTGGAGAAGTCCAGCTTTCTATAAATAAAAAAAAGAACAAAGAGAAAGACTTCAGGTTCCACATTATTTCATGACAACTCATCACTTCAATGACAGCAGCATGATAACACGTGTAAAAGGGCTACGAAAACGGGGAGTCGTTGAAAATATTGCAAAAAGATGCAGTTTTAAAAGGAATGAGGAGGAAAGAATTATGGCAAATAACAGATTAACAGCAGAGACTTGCTTTTGTTGTTATTATTATTTATATATTTTTGAATGCAATAGCGATTTTTTTCATATTTCTATATTAATATATGCATTTATAATAAAATAAAAACATTTTGTGCATGTACGCATTGTTTAGTACAGTATGTTATTTAGAATGTCGTTACATTTACATTTCTCTCATTCATACAACTGAGCACCTTCGGGGTTAAGGGCCATGCTCAGGGGCCCAGGAGTGGCAGCTTGGCGTCGCTGGGATTTGAACTCATGACCTTTCGATCCAATGTCCAATTCCTTAACCACAAAGCTACCATCTCCACACGTAGTGGTGGTGCTGAAAGGAAGTAGGTCACTGGCTAAGCCATTGGCTGTATGATCAGAAGGTTATGGGTTCAAATTCCAGCACCACCCCTTGATCAAGGCGAGTTTTGAAGCCTGTATATGCGTGGCCTGGTAGCCAATCTACACTGATTGCATGACTTTCATACGGAAGAGCAGAGACTACTTGCAAAAATGCATACTAAATTATTTCCAGCTTCCAGTCTGCTGTCATTACGAGAGCGGCCTCTAGAGGTGAATCACTGATGCCATGTTGTGCCACGCTGTTTTTTTTTTTTTTTTCTTTTTTATGCTGAACTTCTCCTGCACAATCACCAGATCTGAATATTATCGAGCCACTTCGGTGGGGTTCTGGAGGAGCGAGTCAGGAAACAGTTTCCTCCACCAGCATCACAGTGACCTGGCCACTGTACTGCAAGAGGAATCGCTCGAAATCCATTGGGCCTCTGTGCAGAACTTGTATGGGATATTTCAACATGAACTAATGCTGTATTTTGCATAAACTAATGCAAAAGGATAGTTAATTGTTGATCATGTTTTCCAGCTTCCGGTCCGCTGCCGTTACGAGAGCGGCCTCTAGAGGTGAATCACTGACACCACGTGCTGTTTGTTCCTACGCGCTGAATGAAAAGCGCTTCATTATATATTTATTCATTACAATTAATTAATTAATTAATTAATTAATTAATTAATTATGTGATTACATTTATTAATAAAAATATTCACATTTATTTCCTGTACTGAATCAAAGAAATGTGCTAATCATGTTCAGTACTATTTTACACGGAGTTAAAAAACACAAGGGATTTTAGGTTCATTGTCCAACTCCTGTAGTTCCTAAATACAACTAATGTTTCCCTCAGTTATCAGTTACAAACAGTGAATAAATGTTCATAAACATGCTTGAGCCGTTTGCATGCTTTGGCTTCCTCCCGAGTCACATACACATTTCCAAAATTCATTAGAGATAAAAAAAAAATATATATATATATTATTTTTTTCATATTTCTGTAATTATAATATTATGTTTCGGAGAATTTAAAAAGCGTTTCACATTAAAAGGCAAAACCAACCGGAGAGGGAATTCGACGATGGTGTCCAGCTTCTCCCGGGAATATTTTGTATAGGAGAAGCGTTTCAGGTGGATGATGAGGACCTCAGGAAGAGACCAGAGATCCAACTTCTTAGTGGCGAGCTGGTGCTTTTTACATGTTGGGCAGTACCTACAGAGCATCAGTGTACCAAGTTTATCATTCTGACATAATCAGTGCCCTGGGTTTAGTACATACATTTTATGGACGAAAGTATTGGGACACCTGAATTTTCCAGCAGCCATATGCAGTTCTTCACTAAAATGTTCTCACAAAGTCTGATGCTCAGAATTGTATAAGACGTATAAAGAAGTTCTTACTGGAACTTGGAGACCCAAACCTGTTCCAGCATGACAATGCCCCTGTGCATAAAGCCAGCTCCATGAATACATGGATTGGAGAAGAATATCTCCTTCTATAGAGCTCTGTATGTGAATGCACCCCAGGCCTCCTCACCTCACCTACTTCAGTATCTGACCGGGTGAATGAGTTCCACAAAATCTAGTAGAACATCTTCCCAGAAGTGTGGAGGTTATTGTAACAGCAGACAGGGAACTAAATGTGGACTGGGTTATACAATCTTATGGTCAGGTGTCCACAAACTTTTGGCCATATAGTGTATAGTGAGTTCAATGATATCTTCCACTGCTTATGTGTTTAAGCACTAACGTGTAAAGCGCATTACCAGGGATTTTCATCCTCGAGCGTCTCCATGTTGGTGAAGAGTCCGATACACTCCTGCAGATGCACTGTGGTCTGCTGCATTGGGACGTCCATGCTCTTGTCCTTTACGTATTTCTACACGAACAAATACAATTCAAAATCCTGAGAGTTCTCCCGTTGTCCAGACATACAAAGGGAAAACTCTGAGCTTTTTATCTGCATTTTTACGATTTACAGCCTCCAAAAAAGAAAAAGAAAATCTTTATGAGAAGTGTCCATGAAGTTCCTCAATTGTAAACAACCAAAAATCCATTATTAGGTGATTAATCGGTTATCGGCGAGTACGATCCGACCTCGCTATCAGTAACATCCACTATCCATCGACCCCTAATTCATTACGCACTTTAGAATTCGGGTTCAGTTCTGGATTGGTGATAATTTTATTATAAAATCTTACCTCAGCCTCGGTGTCATTGTAATATTTCTTTTTCATGTCCGGGTCCCAGTCGATGGCCACATACAACTGAGCTGTGAAGTGACAGAATAGAATATTATACCACTCTTATAATCATGTAGTCACTATATACGTATTTAACATGTTCTCTCTCTCTCTCTCTCTCTCTCTCCCCCCCCCCCCCCCCCCCCC
>JAAIIK010000028.1:5358461-5369276 GCA_014706435.1 Silurus glanis | reverse complement strand
CTCTACCACCGATCCCTCCATCCTCTACCACCGATCCCTCCATCCTCCACCACCGATCCCACCATCCTCTACCACCGATCCCTCCATCTTCTTCCACGAATATATTACAAAGTATTAATACACAAAAATCTCCTTATTGCTAAAACACACAGGGAACCAGGGTAGAACTGCAGTAAAATATCCTGAAGGTGACTCACTGCTAAAAGGAAGAGCGCTGTTCCCGTCCCCGGTGCTTCGGTCCATGGTGCCGTTGGAGTTCACGGCCTGTATAGTGAAGAGCAGCTTCTTTCTTTTCTCGGTACAACGCCGTCTACTCTTCATCCTTTTCTTCGCCTGAGCGACGGCTTCACCGTTCTCTCCGTTATCCTCTTCTTCGTCTTCCTCCTCCTTTTTCCCAGGCTCCCCATCGACCGCATCTTGGGAGTCGTCATCCGTCCCGCCGCATGCCAATTGGCCCTCGTCCGTGCCGCCGCATGCCAATTGGCCCTCGTCCGTGCCGCCGCATGCCAATTGGCCCTCGTCCGTGCCGCCGCATGCCAATTGGCCCTCGTCCGTGCCGCCGCATGCCAATTGGCCCTCGTCTGTGTCGCCTCCACCGCTGTTCGATTCCTCCTCCCCTTCTTCTACTTTCTCCTCCCTTTCTGGATGGATGCTGTTCTGCTGAGAAGGCTCTTCTGTCTTGGATGTTCCTGCCTCCTCAGACTCTTCTTCAGCCTCATCTGTGTGGAAATAAAGAAAAAAAAAGATGACCAAAGATAAACATGGATTACATCAAATATCTTGAGAAAATAAAGACTTTACCTCCACTGAGTCCATTGGTCTGGTTTTTGTATATTTCTTCTTCGTCATCATTCTCTTCGCTACAGTTTTCCTCTTCCTCTTCCTCCTCCTCCACTTCTTCTGTCGGGTCTGGCTGACGCACGTATCGACTGGAAAAAGGACACTGCGCTATTACACCCTTACACCCTGTTATGAGACTCTCTGAAGCCTTAATTAAGGCAGAATGACTGCATGACAAATCTGAAACAGGTCTTTCAAGGTTTCATCCTCAGGTTTTTCATCACCACTCTGACATCTGGCTACTTCAACAGCAACCCAGGAATCTCTACCGCTGTTCTGTACCTTCTACAGAGGGACAGATGAAGTGGAGGACAGAGAGTGAGACAGTAAGAATAAGATAGAGGTACAAAGAGAAAAGAGAGACAGAGAGAGTGAAAGACAAAAGAGAGGGAAAGATAAGAAAAAGAAAAACAGAAGGCGAGAGGAGTATAGTGTGAGAGAGTAAGAGAAAGACATAAGGACAAAGGGGGGAGAGAGAGAGAGAGTGAGACATTAAGAGAGAGACAGATAGAGAGAAAGAGGGGGGAAGTGAGACAGATAGAGAGAGAGAGAGAGAGAAGGGGGGGGAGTGAGACAGTAAGAGAGAGACAGGGGAACACAAAAAAGAGACAGAAAAAAAAGAAGGACAGACAGTAATACAGTAAGAGAGAGACATATGGAGTTAGAAAAGACAGAAAGAAAGAGAGGCGGAGACAGAGACAGAAATAAGAGAGCCATACGGAGAAGGGGGCAGAGAGTGACACAAAGGGACAGCGATGTGAGACAAAGACAGAGTGATGGACAAAGAAAGGGGAAAGATAGAAAGGGAGGGAAAGAGAAGATAAGAAGAAAAAGTGAAACAGTGAGACAGGGGGACAGGACACTTTGCCCCAACTTGTCACTTCTGCATTCAAAATAACTAACTAACTAAATGAGTGAATGAATTAAAAGTGTGGGGTTTTGATCAGGTCTTCAGTTTTATTGAGAAGGTCCTGGTGGACGTCTCGGTGCTCTTCAGCCTCTGGGTACTCACGCCAGGCGCTGGAGAAAGAGCTGGTAGAGGGTGTCTCTGGTGCACTGTGCCCAGGGCAGTGCCATCAGCAGCGGGTGGCCGAACAGTGACGTGCTGTAGTTGTTGCCCCCTGAGCCGTAGTCTCTGTAGTGGGAGCGTTCGCGCATGTACACGGCCAGCAGAACCTCTTCGTCCTCCTCCTCCACCTGATCCGCAGTGCTGCTGCTGCTGCTGCTGTTCAGCTCGTACCTGCGCAAACGAACCAGACGCGGTTTACTATTACCGACTGTTTGGTCGGAAGTATTGGGACACCTGACTTCTCCAGCCATACGTGGCTCTTCTTCAAACTATTCCCAGAAACACAGAGGCACACAATTGTGCCAAAGGAGGAGAAGGACAGGAGGAAGACGTCTGCAGAGACATCAAGGAAAGGAGAAGTGGAGGTTTGTACCTTAAATGTTGGTACTATGACTGGTAAATAGAGAGAGGTAGCTGATATGATGGAGCAGAACATTCAAAGATGTCCTGTACAATCATGTGCCTCCAACTTTGTGTAACAGTTTTTGGAAGAAGAAGAAGAAGAAGAAGATCATATGGCTGGGCTGGAGAAAGGTAGATGTCCCAATACTTTTGGCCACACAGTGTAGCAATAAATGGAGTAATACGTATCAGTACTAAGTCAGTGTTAATCCAAATGACCCAGAAGAACTCAACATTATCACCATGCTCAGGCCAAACCTGCGAAAACAGATGGAACGCACACTTACACGAAGATGTCGTCTCTGTCCAGGATCAGGCTGAGGGACTCGTCAGCGTGATAGATCCTGTAGAAGCGATGATTAAATACATCCGCCACTACCATCTGATTTAGGAGAGGGGAGAAAAAAATGGCATTGATATTTACTTTGGCTCGGCACGCACACGCACACACACACACACACACACACACACACACAGCTTAGATCAGACGGAAAATCTTATGCGAGGGCACAAAACCGTTTCGTGAATCGATGCGTAAACGCTTGGCTTTGGATCTGCAGGTTGTGTCTCTCACCTTCTCTGCAGAGATATTGGTAGCTTGAGACAGAGCGGTGCATAAATCCATCACTCGACCAGCTTTAGGGACCACCACTCTGTACTGCAGAGAGAGAGAGAGAGAGAGAGAGAGAGAGAGAGAGAGAGAGAGGGAGAGGGAGAGGGGGAGAGAAAGACAAGAGGGACAAAGAGTGAGACAGCATTTGAAACATAAAGGGACAAAAGATAGAGAGAAAAAAGGATAGAGTGGCAGTAAGGGAGATGAGAAAGTACACAAAAAGGGAAGATAAGAACGAGAAACAGAGGGAAAAGGTGTGAGATGGAGAAAAGAGAGTGAGACATTAAGAGAGATGTAATGAGATAGAGAAGAGACAGAGTGAGACAAATAAGAAAGACAGTGAGACAAAAAAGTGATAGTGAGACAGTAAGAGAGACAGTTAGAGAGACATAGTGAGAGAGAGAGGAGACAGTGAGACAGTAAGAGAGATGTAGTGAGATACAGACGAGACAGTGAGACAGAAATAGAGATGCAAGACAGAAGAGAAAGTGATACAAAGAGAGATGTAGTGAGAGATGAGACAGAAAGAGAAATGGTGTGAGACAGAGAAAAGACAGTAAATCAGAAAGAGAGATGTAGTGAGAGAAAGAGAGATGTAGTGAGACAGAGAAGAGACAGAAAGAGAGATGTAGTGAGAGAGAAAGAGAGATGTAGTGAGACAGAGAAGAGACAGAAAGAGAGATGTAGTGAGAGAGAGAAGAGACAGAAAGAGAGATGTAGTGAGAGAGAAAGAGAAATGTAGTAAGAGAAAAAGAGAGATGTAGTGAGACAGAGAAAAGACAGAAAGAGTCAGTGGTTCTTCAATCAGGTCCAGTGTTAAAAGTGGGGTAAAACAGGGGCAAACACGGCCCCCGGGACCACATGACGCTTACCTGCACAGGTTTGGCCAGAGGGTCAAGAGAAACAAAGAACACCTCCATGACCCTCTCCTTGCTTACGGGCAAGGGAACGCTCAAGTAGCAGAAAGGGTCAAAGGTCACAGATACCATGCTGCACTCGGGGCAGACCAGTGTGGATTTGAAGAGACCATGAAATGTGTCCACGATCACGGAGTCGTTCCGTCGCCTGTGGTTACACCACGCCTCCTCCGCCACTTCCTGTACAACGGACGAGAACCAAAGTGCTTTCTAAACATCTCATTTCACATTTAGTCTCCATATGCCATTATTATAAGCTCCACTGTTCTGGAAAGATGTTCCACTAGATTTTCCTGCTATAGGGTTTATAGCTCTATAGCAGGAGATCTTCCACTCCAACCCGTGGACAGCATATCTTCATGTACCTGTCTTTGTGCATAGGAGCATTGTCATACTGGAATAGGTTTGGGTCTCCTAGTTCATTCAAGTGAAGGGAAAACTTCTGCATCAGGTACATTTGTGTGCCTCCAACTTTGTGGTCACAACTTGAAGAAGAACCTCATAAGCCTGAGAAAGTCAAGGTGTCCCAATTCTATACACACTTCAGCACAAATGATTGACGTAATGCATTCTAACCGGCCCTCATCACTAGAGGTCGATTGATTCATCGGTTTCACCGATTACTTGGCACCGAAAGTTGGACCTATCTGCAAAAATCCATACAGATAGTTTTTCCGGGTTATGAGTACAAGAGTGGCCTCTAGAGGCGAATCGCAAGACCACGCACGCAGTTTATTTGAAGCGTCTTTTTTTTTTCATTAATTTTGGATGGAACTGTTTTTATTTATTTGGAGTGTTTCATTTTAAAAGGCATGTCTTATTTTTCTCGATATTTATTAATATAATGAATATTTTGAAATTAATTTTGTTTAATACATTTATTTATTTATTTATTTTGATAAAGTTCAGTACTAATTTAAGTGTTGTGTTATGGTTTTTTTTTATTTTTTATCCGGTATCCATTTTAAAAACTATCACACTGAGAAACTTTGAATCTGTACTACTGTTAATATCGCTGTCATACACATAAACATGTCCTCATACACGTGACAAACTGATCTGCGTGTCCCTGTGCTCTGTTTCGAATCAGTACCTGGTCTGGTCTTCCGTCGGCGTCCTTGAGCTCAATGTACTCTTTGTTCTTGACGCGGTTCAGGTCCTCGTGCAGGCCGTCCAGCAGGAAGGACAGAAGCTCCTGGGAGTCATGCTGTTGGTAACCCAGGAACTGGGACGCAAAATGGCCCACCTTGGTCTGCGCACACACAAACACAAACACAAACACACACACACACGGGTTATGTAATAAAATAAATGTAAAAAACACACATATTTCACACATTACACCAGATCGTAAAAATAAATAAATGAATACTGCCACATCCGTTAAAGGAACAAAAGTATTTGGACACCAGAGCTTTCCAGCCATGTGTTTCTTCCCCAAAACCCAGTACCTGACTTTAATAACTGGTGGAATGAATCTCCACAAGCATACTCCAAGTGTGGAGTCTAGTGGAACATCTTCCCAGAAGAGTGGAGATTATTATGAGATGTTTAAAAAAGAAGCACATACTAATCTTATGGTCAGGAGTCCACAACAGTGTGTCTGTATATTGTATATCTGAGTGCTCCAATTTTTATTGTGCATTAACATTATCCTGGAAGCTTCTGTCAGAGCTGCTGTTACAGAAATCCTTTTCTTTAGAGAGTTACAATAATGAAGAAATCTCAGGACAGATGATGTATGATCTTTCCTCACTTTAAAAACACGCGGCACTACGGAATAGTGTCTCCCCGACCACATTTGCTTGATGACGTCGGCGTAGGCCTCGGCGATTTCGCCCTTCATGCCCAGAGGGTTGGTGAAGTTCAGCTGGTCCAGGTACAGGTTCTTCAGGAAGTACTCGGTCAGCGGGGGCGTGTTGCTCAGACACTGTGAAGACCACAGTTAGCACCGGAGTTTACTCCTCAGCATGACAACGTTCCTGTTAAAGTATTTGATGATCACATACCTGTAGAGCAGAGTTCATGAAGCAAGTGTTGCCCAGGTTAGTGAGACCACACACTCCAGGCTGCCCTCGGAACGTGTCCTGGTCCTCCGTGGATCTACTCCTGTAAGCGTGCGACCACAAGATTACGAGGACAGTTCAGAAAAAATATTGCAGATAAACAAATGAGTCCGTCTTTGGCACCTGATATTTTTTTCTTTAGTTTTATACAAGAAAAAATAAATGCAAATATATTTTCTCAACTGTCCCATTGCTCAGAATTATTTTTCAGCTGGAAAAAGGTTGCATCATATTCTGGACATTTTCTCTATATAACTGTATATAATTCTAGATTCTTGTCTATTATCTTAGGTACAGTTCTTCTTCTTCTTCTTTCGGCTGCTCCCATTAGGGGTCGCCACAGCGGATCATCCGTCTCCATACCATCCTGTCCTCTACATCTGCCTCTTTCACACCAACTACCTGCATGTCTTCCCTCACCACATCCATGAACCTCCTCCTTGGTCTTCCTCTTTTCCTCCTACCTGGTGGCTCCATCCTCAGCATTCTTCTACCAATATAATTCATGTCCCTCCTCTGCACATGTCCAAACCATCTCAATCTTGCCTCCCTCACCTTGTCAGCAAAACATCCTACATGTGCTGTCCCTCTAATAAACTCATTTCTAATCCTGTCCATCCTCGTCACTCCCAACGAAAACCTTAACATCTTCAGCTCTGCTACCTCCAGCTCCACCTCCTGCCTTTTACTCAATGCCACTGTCTCTAATCCATACAACATCGCAGGTCTCACCACAGTCCTATAAACTTTCCCTTTCATTCTTGCAGATACCCTACTATCACAAATCACTCCTGTCACTCTTCTCCACCCACTCCACCCTGCCTGCACTCTTTTCTTTACTTCCCTAACACACTCTCCATTACTTTGCACTGTTGACCCCAGGTACCTGAACTCCTCCACCTTCTCCACCTCTTCTCCCTGCAACCGCACCCCTCCACTGCCCTCCCTCTCATTTACACACATGTACTCTGTCTTACTCCTACTGACTTTCATTCCCCTTCTCTCCAGCGCACATCTCCACCTCTCCAGGCTCTTCTCAACCTGCTCACTACTCTCACCACAAATCACAATATCATCCGCAAACATCATAGTCCATGGAGACTCCTGTCTGACCTCGTCCGTCAACCTGTCCATCACCACTGCAAACAGGAAAGGGCTCAGGGCCGATCCTTGATGTAGTCCAACCCTCACCCTGAACCACTCTGTGGTTCCTACTGCACACTTCACTGCTGTCACACTGTCCTCATACATGTCCTGCACCACCCTCACATACTTCTCTGACACACCTGACTTCCTCATACAGTACCACAACTCCTCTCTCGGCACTCTGTCGTACGCTTTCTCTAAATCCACAAATACACAATGCAATTCCTTCTGTCCTTCTCTATACTTCTCCATCAACATCCTCAAAGCAAATAAGGCATCTGTGGTGCTCTTCCTCGGCATGAAACCATACTGTTGCTCACAGATGGTCACCTCTTCTCTCAGCCTGGCTTCCACTACTCTTTCCCATAACTTCATGGTGTGACTGATCAACTTAATTCCCCTGTAGTTACTGCAGGTCTGCACATCTCCCTTATGCTTAAAGATCGGTACCAGCACACTCCTTCTCCATTCCTCAGGCATCCTCCCACCTTCCAGAATCTTGTTAAACAATCTGGTTAAAAACTCCACTGCCAGCTCTCCTAAACATCTCCATGCTTCTACAGGTATGTCATCTGGTCCAACCGACTTTCCACTCTTCATCCTCTTAATCGCTGCTCTCACTTCCTCCTTACTAATCCTATCTACATCCTGCTTTACCAACTCCACATCATCCAACCTTCTCTCTCTCTGATTTTCCTCATTCATCAGCTGCTCAAAATATTCCCTCCACCTTCTCAACACACTCTCCTCACTAGTCAACACATTTCCCTCTCCATCCTTTATTGCTCTAACTTGCAACACATCCTTCCCAGCTCGGTCCCTCTGCCTGGGAAATCGGTATAAATCCTTTTCTCCTTCCTTAGTGTCCAACCTCTCATACAGCTCCTCATATGCCTTCTCCTTGGCTTTCGCCACATCCCTCTTTACCTGCTGCCGCATCTCCTTGTACTCCTGCCTACTTTTCTCATCACTCTGTCTATCCCACTTCTGTTTTGACAACCTCTTTCTCCTTATGCTCTCCTGCACTTCCTCATTCCACCACCACGTCTCCTTGTCTTCCTTTCTATTTCCAGATGTCACACCAAGTACTTTTCTAGCTGCCTCCCTCATCACTCCTGCAGTAGTTTCCCAATCACCCAACACCTCCTCACCACCACCGAGCCTCTGTCTGACCTCTTCCCTGAACCTCACACTACAGTCTTCCTCCTTCAGTTTCCACCATCTTATTCTTCTTTCAGTCCTCACTCTCCTCCTCTTCTTCTTCGCCTCCAAAACCATCCTACAGACCACCATCCGATGCTGTCTAGCTACACTGTCCCCTGCCAACACCTTACAGTCTCCAATCTCCTTCAGGTTGCATCTCCTGCATAGAACATAGTCCACCTGTGTGCACCTTCCTCCACTCTTATACGTCACCCTATGATCCTCCTTCTTCTTAAAATAAGTGTTCACCACTGCCATTTCCATCCTTTTAGCAAAATCTACCACCATCTGCCCTTCCACATTCCTCTCCTTAAGGCCATACCTACCCATCACCTCCTCATCACCTCTGTTCCCTTCACCAACATGCCCATTAAAGTCTGCCCCAATCACCAATCGTTCTTTCCTAGGTACACCATCTACCACTTCATCTAATTCACTCCAGAATCTTTCCTTCTCCTCCATCTCACAGCCAACTTGTGGAGCATAGGCACTGATGACATTTATCATCATCCCTTCAACTTCCAGCTTCACGTACATCACCCTATCAGAAACTCTCTTCACCTCCACTACACTCTTACTGTACTCTTCCTTCAGAATCACCCCTACACCATTTCTCTTTCCATCCACACCATGATAAAACAGTTTAAACCCACCTCCAATGCTCCTGGCCTTACTCCCTTTCCACTTGGTCTCCTGAACACACAACATATCTACCTTTCTCCTCTCCATCATATCAGCTATCTCTCTCCCTTTACCCGTCATAGTACCAACATTTAAAGTACCAACCCGAACCTCCACTCTCCTACACTGCTCCTTTTCCTGCCGTCTCTGTAGACGTCTTCCTCCTCTCCTTCTCCTCCTTCGGCCAACAGTAGCCCAATTTCCACCGGTACCCTGTCGGCTAACGATACCTGTGGCGGTCGTTGTTAACCCGGGCCTCGACCGATCCGGTATGAAATTCTCATTTGTGATCCGCATATTTGATTTGGCACATGTTTTACGCTGGATGCCCTTCCTAACGCAACCCTCCCCATTTACCCGGGCTTGGGACCGGCACTAAGAGTGCGCTGGCTTGTGCCTCCCTAATGGCTGGGTTTCTTAGGTACAGTTGAATATGCCAAATACATCAATCTCACATATACAGCACACACATACACTTTCACACTATATTTCAAAAGTATTGGGACACTCGACTTTTCCAGGCCAGATGTTTTTCTCTCTCAAACTGTTACCCCAAAGCTGGAAGAACACAATTTTATAGCATGTGGAGGCATATCATTTTTCCCTTCAATTGAATTGGGAGACCCAAACCAGTTCAGGCATGACAATTCCCCTGTGCACAAAGCCAGCTGATGGTTTACGTCGGTTGGATATGGTGGAAGATCTCCTGCTCCTGATCTCCTCCAACCCTAACACCTTTGGGATGAATTGAAGGTTTGGCAAATATGTGGAATGGGAATTTACAGTCAAACGTTTGGTCTGTGTAGTGTTTATATACAGTGGTGTGAAAAAATTTTTGCCCCCTTCCTGATTTTCTTTTGCATGTTTGTCACACTTTATTGCTTCAGATTGTCAAACTAATTTAAATATTAGTAAAAGATAACACAAGTGAACACAACATACAGTTTTTAAATGGATGTTTTTATTATTAAGGGAAAACGAAATACAAAACTACATGGCCCTGTGTGGAAAAACTGTGGTTGATCACAGCGGAGTTAAATTTCTCCAGCCACACTCAGGCCTGATTACTACCACACCTGTTCACAATCAAGAAATCTCTTAAATAGGACCCGAGTGACAACGTGAAGTAGACCAAAAAAAGCTAGACATCACGCCGAGATCCAAAAAAATTCAGAAACAAATGAGAAAGAAAGTAATCGAGATCTATCAGTCTGGAAAAGGTGTTATCTTTAACTAATATTTAAATTAGTTTGATGATCTGAAACATTAAAGTGTGACAAACATGCAAAAAAAAAAAACACAAATAAATAAATAAACAGATATCACACCACTGTACTAGACTTTTAAATTGCTGATTTAATGACCTCGACTCTTCTGGAAAGATGTTCCTCTAGATGTTGGAGTGTGGTTGTGGAGATTTGTGGAGATACATTCAGCCAGTTAGTAAAGTCAGGTAGGTGAGGAGGCCTGGGGTTCATCAGCGTGGAAGAAATTCCTCCCAAATATGCTCAATGGGGTCAGAGCTCTATAGTTTAAGATCTTCCACTCCAATCTATGTAAAGCAGATCTTCTAAACTGGCTTTGTGCGCACATCCGAAGGCATCCTTCCATCTTTGTGCTAACAGTTTGATAAAGAACCACATATGGCTGAAAAAGTCGGGTGTCCCAATACTTTTGCCCATACAGTGTACAGCGTGGGACAGTGTAAAACGATGCGGATTCCACAGTGTGGATCTCGACACAGGTTCACTCACATGATCTGTGGTCTAGAGCTGGGCCATGTGCCATCTGCATTCCTCATCTCCATGATCACGGTCTGTAGAATAAGCAGAGCATGTTACAACACACACACACACGCACACACACACACACACACAC
>JAAIIK010000028.1:5315266-5326486 GCA_014706435.1 Silurus glanis | reverse complement strand
AGAAAGAAAGAAAGAAAGAAAGAAAGAAAGAAAGAAAGAAAGAAAGAAAGAAAGAAAGAAAGAAAGAAACTGATGGAGGTGAAGAGAGGAGGCTTGGGGTGGAGTCAGCATGAAAAATTCATTCAAGTTCAATAGTTCAGAGATCTATAGCAGGAGATCTTCCAGTCCAACCCATGGAAAGCAGATCTTCATGGTGCTCGCTTTGTGCACAGGGTCATTGTCATGCTGGAACAGGTTTGGATTCTCCTAGTTCAAGTAAATGAAAAGTAAAAAAATGTGAAAAATGTGTGCCTCCAACTTTGGGGTAGTAGTTTGGTGGCATATGGAATGTGCATATTGTGGCATATGGAAAAGGCAGGTGTCCCAATACTTTTGACCCGTAATAATGTAATGTGATGATTTCTGACCAATCAGAGAGAAGAGATTGATATAAAGCGGGTTTTTGGATGGTGCACTTCCAAAAACAAAAATAAAAAGGCACAAACACTTGGCCTTTAAAGAAGACGTCTAGATGCGTATAATTAACGTTCTTCAACGAAACCCCAAAAAACCACGAGCTCACGCTCTTCTGCCGCAGTCGCATTATGCATTATGGAGCGGTACGCGTGAGGGAGTCCCCTCTTTCACTCCGATTCCCGCCGAGCTTTCCGTGTTCTCTCGCTTCTTCCTCACACACCAGCTGCCGGATATGGAGGATCCATTCATGCATGCTTTAACCTGATAAATGTTGCATTCGCAGTCTATTCTGGACACGATCACATTTTTTGATAAGAACGTGACTAAGCAGGAAAAAAGAAAACACTGATCGCATGAGAGTTGAGATATTTTATTTATTTTTCACCAACGTGATCCCAAAATGGAAGGTTCACACCAATTTATTCTCGTGATTTCGAATTTCCTAAACGCACTTCGGCGGGTGCTGAAAGAACAGCGGTTTTCTCTAAGCCTCATTTAAAGGCTTGGGATAAAAATAGGGGACACCGTATGGGATTTGATTTCTCTTCGGAAATAATGCATGCTCCTTGTTTAGGTGCTGCAGGCTCTCGGTCACATTAGAGATGGAGAGGTTTCGGTCTTTTTTTTTTTTTTTTTTTTCCTAGGGTGAAAAACCCTTAATGGGCAATTCCTTTAGAAATCCGAGGACCAAGTGTGGCTGGAGAAATACGTTTTTATAAATGCTAGAGGGGAGACGAGGTTGGAGGGTTGGAAAGAATTAGAGAGAGGGGAATAGAAAGAACAAGAAGGAGAGGAGGAAAGAGCGAAAGCGAGAGATGCGGTGGTAATGGAGTGCAGAGTTTTCGGTAGTGTTACTCACTCAGATGAAGTCAGACTGCAGGGCAGAGCACTGGTTATGAAAGGCTGCGCTATACACAAGGCAACCTTGCTGACCTGCAGCAAACACCGAAATTCATTTCTGTCCTTCAGAGGATGTCGTGACGGACGTGTGTGCTGAATCCTGGACTTACATTTCCCTCTAGTTGAAATATTAATGACTTGCTCATGATACCTGAACATGTTTTTTAGATCAGCATGGACACTCCACGAACATGAAGTCATCCCCTCACTAACATCCATCAGCTCCACAGATGGAAGGCTGGAAGTCCAAAAAACAAACTTGGCTTAGAAAGAGAGATAACGTCGCTTTCTCCACTGTAAATTGCTAAGCAGCCATTTCAACCATTCATGTGTGATACCACCTTGTGGAGCAACATAAACCACTCAGGTGCTTATTCAATCCAACATCATTTCTAGACTGGGCTGCTGCAACTCTTTCCTGCAGCTCTGCTTCTGAAAGACATTCATCCGCATCCTATCCAGACTTTTTGAACCTTTCTCCAACAAGTTCTCCAACATCTCCGCACTGCTACCCTTCTTTCACCAAGTTCCTTAATCTGAACTTTAATCCACTGCTCCATTACTCCTTCCATCCTCTACCACTTCTCCTTGATCCCTCTATTCTCTACCAATACACCATACTCCCTCCATCCTCCACTACTGCTCCATTGATCCCTCCATCCTCAACCACTGTTCCACTGATCTTTCTATTCTTTACCACTGCTCCATTGATCCCTACATCCTCTACAACAGTTCTACTGATCCTTCCATCCTCTACCACTGTACCACACTCCCTCTATACTCCACCACTGCTCCACTTAACTCTCCATCCTCAACCACTGTTCCACTGATCCCTCTATTCAATAAAACTGTTCCCCATATACAGTGGGTACGGAAAGTATTCAGACCCCCTTAAATTTTTCACTCTTTGTTATATTGCAGCCATTTGCTAAAATCATTTAAGTTCATTCTTCTTCCTCATGAATGTACACATAGCACCCCATACTGACAGAAAAACACAGAATTGTTGACATTGTTGCAGATTTATTAAAAAAGAAAAACTGAAATATCACATGGTCCTAAGTATTCAGACCCTTTGCTCAGTATTTAGTAGAAGCCCCCTTTTGATCTAATACAGCCAGGAGTCTTTTTGGGAAAGATGCAACAAGTTTTTCACACCTGGATTTGGGGATCCTCTGCCATTCCTCCTTGCAGATCCTCTCCAGTTCTGTCAGGTTGGATGGTAAACGTTGGTGGACAGCCATTTTTAGGTCTCTCCAGAGATGCTCAATTGGGTTTAAGTCAGGGCTCTGGCTGGGCCATTCAAGAACAGTCACGGAGGTGTTGTGAAGCCACTCCTTCGTTATTTTAGCTGTGTGCTTAGGGTCATTGTCTTGTTGGAAGGTAAACCTTCGGCCCAGTCTGAGGTCCAGAGCACTCTGGAGAAGGTTTTTGTCCAGGATATCCCTGTACTTGGCCGCATTCATCTTTCCCTCGATTGCAACCAGTCGTCCTGTCCCCGCAGCTGAAAAACACCCCCACAGCATGATGCTGCCACCACCATGCTTTACTGTTGGGACTGTATTGGACAGGTGATGAGCAGTGCCTGGTTTTCTCCACACATACCGCTTAGAATTAAGGCCAAAAAGTTCTATTTTGGTCTCATCAGACCAGAGAATCTTATTTCTCACCATCTTGGAGTCCTTCAGGTGTTTTTTAGCAAACTCCATGCGGGCTTTCATGTGTCTTACACTGAGGAGAGGCTTCCGTCGGGCCACTCTGCCATAAAGCCCCGACTGGTGGAGGGCTGCAGTGATGGTTGACTTTCTACAACTTTCTCCCATCTCCTGACTGCATCTCTGGAGCTCAGCCACAGTGATCTTTGGGTTCTTCTTTACCTCTCTCACCAAGGCTCTTCTCCCCCGATAGCTCAGTTTGGCCGGACGGCCAGCTCTAGGAAGGGTTCTGGTCGTCCCAAACGTCTTCCATTTGAGGATTATGGAGGCCACTGTGCTCTTAGGAACCTTAAGTGCAGCAGAAATCTTTTTGTAACCTTGGCCAGATCTGTGCCTTGCCACAATTCTGTCTCTGAGCTCTTCAGGCAGTTCCTTTGACCTCATGATTCTCATTTGCTCTGACATGCATTGTGATCTGGAAGGTCTTATATAGACAGGTGTGTGGCTTTCCTAATCAAGTCCAATCAGTATAATCAAACACAGCTGGACTCAAATGAAGGTGTAGAACCATCTCAAGGATGATCAGAAGAAATGGAAAGCACCTGAGTTAAATATATGAGTGTCACAGCAAAGGGTCTGAATACTTAGGACCATGTGATATTTCAGTTTTTCTTTTTTAATAAATCTGCAACAATGTCAATAATTCTGTGTTTTTCTGTCAATATGGGGAGCTGTGTGTACATTCATGAGGAAGAAGAATGAACTTAAATGATTTTAGCAAAAGGCTGCAATAGAGCAAAGAGTAAAAAATTTAAGGGGGTCTGAATACTTTCCGTACCCACTGTACCTTCATCTGCAACCACTGCTCCACTGAACCCTTCATTCTCTACCACTGAACCACTGATGCAATGACACCTCTATACTCTCCCACTGCACCACTGATCCCTCCATCCTCTACCACTGCACCACTGATCTCTCAGGGTTCAAGGAATGCATGCTTTAAAAATTCTCCTCTGTTCCTGCGCCCAGGTGGTGGAATGAGTCAATCAGAACAGCTGAGTCACTAGCAGTCTTCAAATGATGCCTAAATACCTACTGCTGCCAGCAGTACATAAATTAGCACTTCTTAACCAGATGAGACTGTTGCTATTCATAGCCTGTGACCCAATGAGCCGGTATCAGAATGTATTTATTGATAGACTTCAAAGCACTTTTGTAAGTCATACTGGACAAAGGGGCATTTGCCAAATGCCATAAATGTAAATATAAAACATGAGTAATAAAATGGGTAGATTAGGTCTTGTAGGAAGTACAATATGTAGTAGCCTTCACCCACCCTTATTGGTCGCTGTTGTGTGTTAGCATTTGCTAGAGCTCGCAATTCCAAAAAAGTTTGGACACTGTGTAAAATCTACATAAAACCAGAATTCAATGATTTGCAAATCTCACTAACCCATATTTTATTCACAATATGGCATTTCGATTTGGCTGCAACAAAAGTCTGGTAAAAGTAAGTGTATACAGGTATATACAGGTTTTAGAACAACAAATGCTTTCATCAAAACATCTTTCTCAGGGAAGGCCTTTCACATTTGAGAAAGACAATGCTAACTGCATACTGCATCTATTACAACAGCATGACTTTGTAGTAAAAGAGTCCGTGTGCTGAATTGGCCTGCCTGCAGTCTACACCTTTCACCATTCAAAAACATTTGGCACTTCATGAAACAAAAAACACAACAAAGAACACCCAGAACTGTTAAGCAGCTTGACACATACTGTATAAGACAAGATTTTAGTCCAAAAACTTCACCAACTGTTCTCCTCAGTTCCCAGATGTATACAAACAGAAGGCGTGATGCTACAGAGATTAGCATAATTTATTGTGTTGTTGAGAGTCAGCTGTAAATGTGGATGAAATTTTGATCTTTAGCTATAAAAACTTCATTTTCATTGACAATGCCCCTGTGCACAAAACCAGCTTAATGAAGATATGCTTTCCATGAGTGGAAGATCTCCTGCTATGGAGTGCTGTGCTCTATCCCTATTGAACGTGAATGAATTGGAACGCTAACTGCACCCCAGGCCTCTGGTTGAATTAGCACAGAGCTCCACAAGAAGGTGCGTTTATGCTTGTCACATGTACTTTACAGCAGAGTGAAATTCTTTCTTCACATATCGTCAGAGCGCAAAGTCAACCATGATACAGCGCCCATGGAGCACAAAGGGTTAAGGGCTTTGCTTAAGGGCCCAAGAGTGGCCCCAACCTTCCAATCAGTAGCCCAGAGTCTTAACCACTGAGCTCCCACCTCTCTTCTATATCGCGCCCCTATAACAGTAAATAAGAACCACATGTGTGTACAGTGTTTAACTCCTGCCTTGCTAATTTGATCCATTTTTTTCACTGAGTGTTTTGAAATATCATATGAGTGCTAAATTAAAGCCAGGATTTTAATATCATGTTTTCAGCGAGTGCATTTGGTGTCATAACATTTGGAAAATAATGACAGTTTGGTGCAGTTTCACACTTCATTATCCTAAATAACTGCGGGATGTGCTTTGAAGCTAAGAAAAGAAAAAAAGGGCTGTCAGTAAAAAAAAGAAATAAAAAAATGAAGGAATTATTTCAATAAAAAATTCTCTCACTCCAAATATATACATACACAGTAGATACTGTCTTAGTAGCACTTGTGTTCGTTTACATTTATACATTTATGGCATATGAAGATGCCCTTATCCAGAGCGACTTACAACTGAGCAGTTGAGGGTTAAGGGCCTTGCTCAAGGGCCCAGCAGTGTCAGTTTGGTGGTGCTGGGATTTGAACTTGTGAACTTCTGATCCAGAGTACAGTATCTTAACCCAGCAGTCCACAAACTACAGCCAACGGGCTAAATATGACCCTCCCCCACATTTGGATCGGCCCTCTGAACAATGGCGGAGACATTTTTTTAATTCGATTTTAAATATGTTTTACTCATATTATATCTGAAATTATGATATGAGTTTTGATACGTATCAAACTAAAATTTCCCCTTTTAATTATTAATAGAGGTCGAGGCACCGATAGTTGTTTGCTGGAACTATGGGCAAAAATCCATAACGATAGTTTTTCCGGCTTCTGGTCCGCTGTCGTTATGAGAGCGGCCTCTAGAGGCGAATCAGTGTAGGCGAATCGTTCTATTATATTTATTAACTATAATTTATGAATTATAGAATTATATTTATTAATGAGTATATTCATATTTATTTGCTTTAGCACATATGAGTCAGTAATTTCTTTTGTAATAAAGTTCAGTACTATTTTACATGGACAGTTATGTTTGGTTATTTTTGATTCAGTATCCATCAGTTGATTAATCGTTTATCGGCAAGTACGATCCAACCTCCGTTATCATTCGACCTCTAGCTATTATCGCCTAATTATTTGTTAGGTTCACCCACCAACAATATGCATATGCATAAGTAAGTAATATCAATATCAATGAATATGGAAAAAAAATCATTATGGTAGTAATAATGCTGTTTCAATACCCTCTTGAAAAGTAACGCTCATTCGTCTGTAGGGTGCAGAACAAAATAATAATCTAATCTAGCATTAAGAGTCAAAATAAATACATTTTGAATAAAAAAAAAATCTTTACAATAATACTGGTAGTCACTCTGGCCCGTGCCATTTTCTGTTACTGAACGACCCGAACCCCATTAAAGAAAGGAAAAATTATGTGGCCCTCTAAGAAAAAGGTTTGGTGACCCCCGCCTTCATGCGTGTGTGTGTTGAAATCCAGAATCGTGACTCTAGACTCACCGTTAAAGTTGACAGCACGGATGTAACTGAGCAGTAGACGTCCCTCTACAGGGTCCATCTTAGCACAGAGCCCCGTGGCCCCCGGACACAAGTCCTGGTGCATGTTGTGTAAAGCGTGAGCCATGGCATAAACGGCATCAATCACAAACTGCACCTTCCCCTCCTGCTCATACACCGAGTCCCGGCTGATCCTCTCTTTACCTGAGGGACAGCAAAAGACAGAGAAGGACATGGAGAGACAGAAAGAGAAAGAAGGATGTAGGGATTTTGAGCGACAGCCCAAAAAGGTGAGACTCTGAATGAATAAACATTATCAGAGTCAGGCGAAGAGAGAATGAAGAGACCGTTGAAGTCACTCGTCCCTGTCACGCTGCTCAGAGGCAAAAACTGGTTCTTACTTCCCGTCTCTCACTATGAATTATCTCATGGCTTCAGTGTCCCTCAGTGCACCTGTTCCGTGCGAGCGTTTTAAAATGTTTTTGACGGAATAATTAAAAATAAAACGGCCCCCAAAATGGCACGTCGAATTTCTTTTAAAGATGTCAATGTTTTTTTTTACTTGAAAGTCAAACAATTTGACAAAAAAAAGCTTTCTGGTCTAATGAATTTTTGAGGAGATAAAATGTTTTCATTCCAAAAATACTTTGAGAAACTGTGCGGTTCCTTAAGGGTTCCTCGGATGGTACGCCGACTGTGAGTTACTGTGTGACTATGAGGTTTTTAAGGGTTCCTTGGATGGTTTCAGGTTTGTGCTCTCAAATGGATATACTTCCAGAGACTGTGGGGTTCCTTAAGGGTTCCTTAGGTGGTTTAATGTTTCTTGCTCTCAAATAGAAATAGTTTCAGAGACGTGAGGTTCCTTAAGGGTTCTTCGGATGCTTTAATGTCTCCATCTCTCAAATGTAGGGCTCTACATATGCCGAAGGGTTTATAAGAAGCTGAAGTCATTCCCTAAAAAAAGAAAAATTACAGTTCCCATCTATTTGCCATGTCTCTATCAAATACATCCAGACCTCAGTTCGATTTACAACCTCGGGAAAGGTACGACATGACCATTTCTCCTGACTAACAGCACTTTAATAATCAGCCCATTTGTTGTGTGAACGCCTCGCCGAACGACTGCCAAATAAAATCTATTCATCTAGTTTGATAAATGAGCCTGTGTACATGGCAAAGCAGCTTCTATTAGAAAAGAAATATCAAATTCTGATCTGTAAATCGAGATAAACACTACATACAGGGCGTCTGATCTTATCCACAAAGTGGAACAGGAGGTGAACGTGATACAGCAAAATTCCGACGTCTGACAGCCGAGACCAACCGATTAAACAGGTGACTCGGGTAGACTGTATCTCCTGCTCGGCTGGAATGAAATCCTAAAGCCACAGTTGAGCTTTAGGATTCAGATTGAGGAGTCTGGACCAAACCAAAACTTAAAGCGAATTCAAGAAGAGTTTGTTTACTTGGCAGCCATATTGTTCGTGGACGCCTGAGCATAAAATGGGTAGGTGCTTCTTTTTGAACATCCCACTTCACATTTGGTCTCCATTCACTCTTATAATAACCTCCACTCTTCCGGGAAGATGTTCCACTAGATTTTGGAGCGTGGTTCTGCGCAGTTTTTAATAAAAGGGCGGGATTTGAGTAATTAAACCACCATTTTGAGCTTCATTTTCATCCTTTGAGCGGTTGTAGCGATCTCTACTCAAACCTCAAATCTCTCAAGTTTTACAAAAGTCAGCGAATCTTACAAATTGATGAAGCTGCTTCAATGAAATCGCTGGGAGAACTTCATCGTAATGTGAACTTACATACAGTGTTTACTAATCTTTCATTAGCAATATCACAGTTTTTTTCTGCTAGCTCACACAAAGTAAAGAGATTAGCAGAAGAAATAAAAACCTGTGCATTTCTTCTTCCCTGGGTCGAGCTTGATTCCCGGACGTGTCAACTTGCACCTGAAGTCGTCCTCCCAGAACTCGGCGAACCAGATATTTCTGCGGTTGTTTTCCAGAGAGCGAGATGTGAAGTACTGATCGAACCCTGAGCAAAAGACAATAAGACGTAAGCACAGCTTGAGACCGAACATTGAGTCAAAGGGTTAGAAAAAATAATGCAGTGCTGTACTGTTTGCAAATGTCAAAAGGGAAAAGGTTCAAATCTCATACTGGATTGATAAAAGCCTAATATATGATCAATGCAAATACACCATACGGACCAAAGTTTGTGGACACCCGAGTAAAAGATTGGAATATGCTTCTTAAACATCTCATTATCGATCCCCATTTGCTGTATAACAACCTCCATTCTTCTGGGAAGATGTTCCACTAGATTTTGTGGCGATTTATGCTCATTTAGTGCGAAAAATTCATCCCAAAGATGTTTAATAGGGTTGAGGTCAGAACTCTATAGCATCTTCCACCATATCCAACCCATTTACAGCATAGGACGTTGTGCACATTGTCGTGCTGGAAAAGGTTTGGATCTTCTACTCCAGGTGTAGAGAAAATGTTATATTACCACACCCAAAGACGTCTTATACAAAGGTGTACCTTCAACTTAGTGGTAACAGTTTAAGGAAGAATTAAGAAGCTTAATGAAGTCAGTGTTGCATTCTACTAAAGCACTATGCTGTTGTATTCTACAATCTGATTGGTCAGAAGGTGTTGATTCATTTTCTACAACAGACAGCAGCTATAGGGACCTTGCTCAGGGCCTTAGGACTGGTAAATCGGTGTGGCTGGGATTTGAACTCACAACCTTCAGATCCAAAGTTCCATGCTTTAACTACTAAGCTACCACCTCCAGAGCAGCAGCACTGAATGTAATGAACTAGTTTGTGCTGCGAGTAGACGATTACTATTATGGGAGGAGTCTCCAGTTTCAATTGTAATGTCAGAGGTATGGTTTCCATAAAATAGAACCTCAAATCAAAACAATTTAATATATACATTTATATACATTTAAATATATATATATATATATATATTTACAGGTCCAGTTCGGTGTTAAAGTGACAGTAAAAAAAAAAATGTATCATAATATAATATAATCGTAATAACGTATGATAGACTTTAGCATAACTTGGTATCATGTCATCACACATCAGCCCAGATATCATGATATAATTATTAAAGTCATTCAGCCATAATTTGAACAATTGAGATGCATCTTAACCTTCTACGGAGGCTCTTTTGGGCAGGATAGTGACGGCTCCCTCGGCCACTTCCTCGTTGTCCAGGATGGGGGCGCTCTTTGCTCCCCAGCTGTCCGACCCCATGAACTTAAAGTGGCCGGTCAGGTTTGCCCTTTTGGCTGCTTCTAGTACCTTCCTATGCCAAAGAGAGAGAAACCATACAGAACGTTGTGATTAAGGCAAATAAAAGCAAGGATTTGTTATAATATTCATATATATATATCGCCCCTTTGCCTAGGTCACGATTTAACGTAACATTTTAGCACATATCTCTTTATTAACCTTATTTTCTAGCGGGTGGAAAAAAGCTGGAGAACCCAGAAGAACCCTAAATCCATCATTTCTAGAAAGTCCAAAAACAAGAACAAGAACTCAGGATTGAAGCTTGAATCCATGAGGCTTCAGAATAAATCAATCACAGAAACAGTTTGTGTTTGTGACTATGAAATGCCATTTGTTATAGAACAATTCCACAAAAATCCAGAAAGATGTCATTGAATCAGGCACTGGGTTTACTTCGAGTCTCTTAAAGTAAAGGTTAGCGATTCCATTATAGAGCAAGTCCAGTGAACCTCAGCGTCTTGCCTCATTAACGAGTGTCGTATCGATTCGGCTGAACGACCAACTGAATTGCTATCCAGCAGAACAGCCACAAGAGCTTGTTAACAAATCAGGAACTGGCCTTCTGACTTCTCAGTGTAGAAAACAACGAGTCCCTGAAAATCGGGCCCCTAATTATATCTGATTTGAATTCTGCTCCAGTAGCAGGGTGAGCGCCGGTTCTCAGCGTGTCAACATGCAATGTTTATTTATTGTTGAGAGTTTTAATGAGCGTGAAACTTCAGTGTACACGTCTGTCCGTGCCGACATGTTGGAAAGACTCTCTGTGGCACGTCGCACGGGCTAAAGGCTACATCAGCAAACACTGGCAGAGACACGGCTGCATTAAAAGAGGTATAAAGATTTACTGATTCAAATTCGTGTACTGTGCCCAGTATTTACAACACAGATACACTGTGTGATGAGGTGTGGACCGTGTGCCTGTCAGGCTCAGTGAAGGAGGTGTGGACTATGTGCTTGTCAGTTTAGGTGAAGGAGGTGTGGACCATGTGCCTGTCAGTCTCAGTGAAGGAGGTGTGGACCATGTGCCTGTCAGCCAGAGTGAAGGAGGTGTGGACCATGTGCCTGTCAGCCTCAGTGAAGGAGG
>JAAIIK010000028.1:5298778-5309445 GCA_014706435.1 Silurus glanis | reverse complement strand
CTGTCTGTCTGTCTGTCTGTCTGTCTGTCTGTCTGTCTTTGGGGGAGCGCTGGTGAAAGACCGGCTAGTGCACTCGGGCGTACGCCAGGAAAAGACGTGCCGGTCCGCGAGGAAACTCGGGCGGGCGCTCGAAATGGAAAGCGTGCCGATCCGCGAGTGAGACGGGCGGACGCCGGAGGACGTCAAGACGCGTGAGGGTAAAGCCATGGGGTACTGAAAAGGAAAGTGCCGAGGTGAAACTGGAAGTAAATAAAGAAAAATCTGCTTGGTGAACTTTTGCCTGTCTCTCTTTCTTCAGCGCAGAACCAGTGAGTTTACTATACTACCTGTATACTCACATTTTGGAGTTGAATATATTTATAATATATATTTGATATATTATTATTTTATATATATATATATATATATATATATATATATATCAGAATCAGAATCAGGTTTATTGGCCAAGTGTGTTGACACACACAAGGAATTTGGTTCCAGCTGTTAGTGACTCTCAAAAGTACAGACATTAATAAAACCTATACATGACAAAACAGACAAGACAAGACAAAACAGACAAGACAAGACAAGACAAAAACAGACTATACAAGACAATACAGACAATGTGAGTATAGACAGTGTGGGTAATAAATAGGGATACAGATCAGTAATGTACATAAAGTGTGAGAGTGCATGGTAGTGCAAATGACAGTATTGTGTGTCAGGTATGATTAGAGAGTTTACTACTCTGTGCTTGTTTCACGCTACTGCTCATCGCTAGTGGAGTTTGTGACTGTTAGATGCAGACCTTTTTATTTACCACGGGAATTCACCACAGTTTACATTGTCGGAGTGTACATTCCTCCCAGTGCTAATGCTAAGGAGGCACTGAGTGAACTCTATGGTGCTATTAGCGACCTGCAGAATGCTCACCCCGACGGATTGTTTATTATCGCCGGAGATTTCAACCATGCGAATCTCAAGACTGTGCTTCCTAAACTCCATCAGCATGTGGACTTTGCAACGAGAGGAGCGAACACGCTGGATCGTGTTTACACAAACATCCCCGGCGCGTATCGTGCGGAGCCCCGCCCCCATCTCGGATACTCAGACCACTGCTCTGTTATGTTAATTCCAGCATATAGACCGTTCATCAGACGCTCTAAACCGGTTCTGAAACAGGTGAAAACCTGGCCAGAAGGAGCTACTTCTGCTCTTCAGGACTGTTTTGAGTGCACTGACTGGGACATGTTTAGAGAGGCTGCAACCTACGGCGATTCCATCAACTTGGAGGAGTACACATCATCAGTGACCAGCTACATCAGCAAGTGCGTTGATGATGTGACCATCTCCAAGACCATCACTACACGCTCCAACCAGAAACCGTGGATGACTGCAAATGTGCGTGCGCTGCTGAAACAAAGAGACTCTGCCTTCAGATCAGGGGACAAGGCGGCCTTAAAAACAGCAAGGGCCAAACTGTCTCGTGCCATCAGAGAGGCGAAGCGCGCACACGCGAAGAAAATCCACAACCACTTCCAGGACAGTGGAGACACCCGGCGCATGTGGCAGGGCATCCAGGCGATCACGAATTACAAGACCACATCACCTGCTTGTGACCGTGACGCCTCCCTCCCAGATGTGCTGAACGACTTCTACGCCCGGTTCGAGGTGCAGAACAACGTGGTGGCGAGGAAGACCATCCCTCCTCCCACTGACCAGGTGCTCTGTCTAACCACAGCTGAAGTGAGGAAAACTCTATGCAGAGTTAACCCACGGAAGTCTGCTGGACCAGACAACATTCCTGGCAGAGTGCTCAGGGAATGTGCAGAACAGCTAGCAGATGTCCTCACTGACATCTTCAACATCTCCCTGAGCAGCAACGTTGTTCCCACGTGCCTCAAGACAACGACCATTGTTCCCGTGCCGAAGAAGTCTTCTGTCTCCTGCCTCAATGACTATCGTCCCGTCGCGCTCACACCCATCGTGATGAAGTGTTTCGAGAGGCTCGTCATGAGGCACATTAAGACACAGCTTCCACCCTCCCTGGACCCCATGCAGTTTGCGTATCGTCCAAACCGTTCCACGGACGATGCTATCTCCACAACCCTCCATCTGGCCCTCACCCACCTGGATAACAAGGACTCGTATGTACGAATGCTGTTCATTGACTTCAGCTCAGCATTCAACACAATCATTCCTCAGCACCTGATCGAGAAGTTGAACCTTCTGGGCCTGAACACCTCCCTCTGTAACTGGATCCTGGACTTCCTGACTGAGAGACCTCAGTCAGTCAGGATCGGGAACAGCATCTCCAGCACCACCACACTGAGCACTGGGGCCCCCCAGGGCTGTGTGCTCAGCCCACTGCTGTTCACTCTGCTGACTCACGACTGTGTAGCAATGCACAGCTCGAACCACATCATCAAGTTCGCTGATGACACGACCGTGGTGGGTCTAATCAGCAAGAACGACGAGTCAGCATATAGAGAAGAGGTGCAACGGTTAACTGCCTGGTGTGGAGCAAACAACCTGTCTCTGAATGTGGACAAAACGAAAGAGATGGTTGTGGACTTCAGGCGAGCACAGAGCGACCAATCTCCACTGATTATTGATGGATCCTCTGTGGAGATCGTGAAGAGCACCAAATTCCTTGGTGTTCATCTGGCAGACAACCTCACCTGGTCACTTAACACCAGCTCCATCACCAAGAAAGCCCAGCAGCGTCTCTACTTCCTGAGAAGGCTGAGGAAAGCCCACCTCCCTCCCCCCATCCTGACCATGTTCTACAGAGGGACCATTGAGAGCATCCTGAGCAGCTGCATCACTGCCTGGTTTGGGAATTGCACCGTCTCGGATCGCAAGACCCTACAGAGGATAGTGAGGACAGCTGAGAAGATCATCGGAATCTCTCTCCCCTCTATCATGGACATTTACACCACACGCTGCATCCGCAAAGCACACAGCATTGTGGATGATCACACACACCCGTCACACTCACTTTTCACACTCCTACCATCAGGAAAACGGTTCCGAAGCATTCGGGCCGCAACAACAAGACTGTGCAACAGTTTCTTTCCACAAGCCATCAGGCTTCTTAATACACAGAACTGAAACAGAACTCACACACACTCACTCAGTCACACACACACTCACTCAAATGTGTGTTACTGAACTGTACAACCTGGACTAAACACAATCATCACTTATTTCGATCCACTCCACCACCACTTATCTATTTATTATTATTTATACTCGCACCTTGTACTACAGTAGAATGTTTACATGCTGTCTTTGCACCTCCTTGCTGCTGTTTTTTTGCACTACATTGTTCTGTTCTGTTTGTATTCTCTCCTGGGTATAGTTTTTACATTTCTCCTTACAAAGTACTGTATAATCAAGTATACAGCAGGTTTACTAGTCGGCGCTATACTTGGTTTTTTTTTTGTCTTGTCTTGTGTTGTCTGTCTGCAATGTCTGTCTGTACTGTTTTTTGTTTGCACTGTTTGCACCAGGTTGCACTCGATGCACTTTATGTTTGTGTTGTAGCTCTATGCTGCTGTTGTTTTGTTGTTTAGTGTAGCACCAGGGTTCCGGAGAAACGTTGTTTCGTTTTTACTGTGTACTGTGTACCACTGTGTATAGCAAAAATGACAATAAAAGCCTCTTGACTCTTGACTCTCTTGACTATAAAACTTTGTACAGTATATAGCAGCCATAGTGTGTGCAACATATACAGATGATGTGATGACTGACAGATGACTGACAGTATAAATATATATAATATTTATATTAAGTTTATAATTAAACGCTCTGGATAAGGGCGTCTGCTAAATGGCGCAAATGTAAATGAATATAGATTTAAATATTAGAGTTCGATGACTTTTTTTACTTTTACTTTACTTTATGGTCCTTGAAATTCTTATAAAATTATTGATGAGCTTTGAGCAGAATCGGAGTTTGACACCGCTGGGGTACAGGAACACGAACAGGTGAATTCATTAAACATTTTTTCAAACTGTTTCAGCAGAACTTTCTCTGCTCTGGGCGTTACTGTACCTGCCTCTCGAGAGATCTGAACAAACGCATCCACGCCGCTCTCTCCGTAGTTGCCCTCGGAGGCCAGCGTGGAGACGTAATTCCAGCCGAGCGCCTTCACGATGTCCACCATGGCCTGGGCCTGGTACGAGTCCGGGGGAACCACCCGCGAGAAGAAGTCGTAGCGGTTGTTGTCGCTGAGCTCCGGTGCTGTGGAGGCGTAGCTGATCTGAGGAATCTGGAAATAGGAAACGAGCATATTAATGAGTATATACACTAAATATAAGCTTAATGGTTAAAATGGCAGGTATTTTATAAAAAATTATTAATATCATTTAGCCAAATAAATGAGCATTCTATGTATTTAAGCTACATTTTTAATAACTTTTATACTTAAACAGTGTATATACAGAAATTAACTTTTAATGCAAACACTTTGGTTTTATACTTATTTTTATTGACCTTTAAGTATTTTTTTTTTATGTGCAAGAGATATTTTGATGCTTATTTCTTAAGTCATGGACGATTCTGTATTCCATGTGCACACATTTCCTTGGCTCAGGTTTTATTCCATTTCAAAAGATCATCTGTTTTTTGCTGATGCATTCTGTTTTTCAGCCTTTTATTTTCACAGAATAATCTGTTCCTGGTCCAAAAGCTAGATTTGACTGTTTTTCCCCCCAATATAATCATACAAATAGCGTTGTTGTTTTTTTTTTTTTAAATACATAAATAATCACAATTATTAATTTAATCATTTTCCCTGTGGGATCAATACAGTATTCTGATTCAGATTTTTGTTGCTAGTATTTGCAAATCTTAAGATGCAAGATTTTATCTGTCACAAACACACACAGAATAAACTTGCAGTAAAATGTAAACCTGATCGGCTCAGGAAATTGTGCATTAAATACAAGCAACTATAAATATAAGATGAAAAACAAATTGTATGGAATGGGATGTAGACAAAACTGTCTTCCATCTTTTTATTCATTCATCTCCAGCAAGTGCTTTATTCTGGTCATGGTTACAGGTGGATCCAGAACCAAAAAAAACAAGAACTCTGGATAATGATCACAAACCAGTCCATTGTATTGTAAAGATTTGGTTTCAATCTGTTGTCAAATTCCACATTTAGTCCTTATTTGGTCAATCTATACGTCTATCTAGATTCTATGTGCTTCTTTTGAACATCCCGTTCCACATTTAATCCTCATTTGAGGTTAGAATAACCTCTGCTCTTCTGGGCAGAAGATCCACTAGATTTTAGGGTGTGATTATGAACATTTTTGGAGATTCATTCAACCACAAAAGGAGGCCTGGGTTGCAGTCAGCGTGAAGAATTGATTCATGTTCAATAGGGTCAGAGCGCTATAGCGAGAGATCTTCCACTCCAACCCATGTAAAGTATGGACTTTATACACAGGAGCACTGTCATGCTGAAACAGTTTTGGGTCTCTAAAATTTCATGCTTCAGCATCCAACGGCATGCTTATATTGTGTGCCTTCAGGTTTGTGGTCATTTGGGGCAGAACCACATATTGCTGGAAACGTCAGGTGTTCCAATACCTTTGTCCACGTAATTGCACCCAGCCTACTTTATGTATAGATTTGGAGAAAAGTGGTCTGATAGAAACTTCAGCCTGTCTAAATGCCACTCATAGCTAATTGGGTTTAATTGATAAAAAGAAAAGAAAAGGAACTTTAATACTTGTCACATGTACTTTACAGCACAGTGAAATTGTACTCTTTGCATATCCCAGCAATAGTCAGAGATGATACAGCGCCCCCTGGACCACAGAGGTTTAAGGGCCTTTCTCAAGGGCCCCAGGTGTTTGTAATTTAGTGATTAGGGCTTCCGATCAGTAGTCCAGAGCCTTAAAAACGGAGCCAACCTAATTGATAAAAAGAGCGTGAAGATGAATCATAATGAAAATGCAATACGAAAGAAAGACGTTTGATCGATTAAAAATGCGCATGCTTATTTTTTCACTTTTACGTGCGGGAATTTCCTCGTTTAAATGGAAGTTTAAACTGAAAGACGCATTAACACTTTCGCCTATTGAATCGTATTTTCAGCGACGGGTTCTGGCCAGTCATGGCTTTAATTACACTGCTAAGTAATTCTCCATTAAAGGAATATTTTGGGGGGGTTGCTAATGCGCCTGCCAATGCGCTAGAGCTGGTTCAGGGGGGTGGACGTGATTCATTTACATAACTACTTACATCCTCACTTAACCGTTTCTCTGGCTGCCTTTTTCAACTCTTGACTACATTTTTATTTCTTTTTCCAGACGTCTGGATTAGCAGGTTCCTGTTAATCACACTGGCTATAATATCAGTACAATAATTTTACGTCGATAGCTTTTTAATCCAGCAGTGTTCGGCTGCTTGCATTCGAACACATACACATGGATACATTTCTGCAAGGAAAGTTTCAGATGTCTGTTGTGTAGACAAATGAGCGTTGTTTTTCAAGTGCTTATTAAAAGAGCATTATTACTATCATAACAATTTGTTTTTATATTCATTGCTATTGAAATCAAAACATTTACTTACTTATGGATATGCATATGGTTGTTGGGTGAATATAACAAATAATTAGGCTACGTTAATAACTAGAGGCTGAGCGATAGTGAGGTTGGACCGTAATTGCCGATAACCGATTAATCAACTTTTTTAAATGGAAAAAATGTGAATTTATTACAAAATAAAAAAATCGTGCAGCACGCAGTCTCTCATGTAAAAACAAACGGCACGTGGCGTCAGTGATTCGCCCCTAGGGGCCGCTGTCGTAATGACTAAATCAGAAGCCGGAAAAACTAACGGTATGGATTTTTGCCAATAGCCGATCGTTACAGCAATCAACTATCGGTGCCTCGACCTTTATTCATAACTCGGGGGAAATTTTAGTGTGAAAGCCAAACTTTATTATCAAACACAGATATAATATGAGTAAAACATATTGAAAATTAAAATTCTGGCATTTTTCAGAGGACCGTTACGAATGTGGAAATCCTGGAAACAGAATTGAGTAGTTTATCTTTCGACTCTTCAAGTCCGAGCTGTTCATTCTTTTATCACATGACTCCAATCTACTCTACACAATGCAATCGATAAGGTTTTTCGATCCAAATCTTGACATTATTGTTACAATAATTATGGGAGTCAAGTGACAAAAGAACTAACGATACGGAGCAGAAGATATGAGAGTTGAAGCTACTCATTGTGTTTATGTGTTATAATTTGTCCTTAGCTGCACTGCTACATTTTCATTATTGGAACTATAGTTAAAGTTGGTGTATGTAGACGTGTTGGAGATCTGCTTATTGAAAATGTAACAATTTATTTTATTATTTTAACCAAATGACTCAAAGATTCGTTCTTTCTGATGTACGAGATTCAAAGAACAGAGTCACTAAAATGATCCGATCTTCCCTGAAGAATCTTTCTATGCCGAATCTATCCAGACGTTATTTAAACTCTGTGATCAGTGTATAAATGTAGCAGGGGAGTATTTGGACAAATAAATGTCATTTGCAGTCAGTTCAGTTTGACTTGAACTCCACTCGTACATTAGGATGTACTGTTTCACATATTGTAAATGTGGGTCAGCAAGAAGAGGAAGGCGGGAGGAGTGTGTGTAGAGAAGGACACGAGAGGAAGCCATTTGACAGATTATCCATCGAGGATTAGAGCGGTTTTAGTCGAATGAAGTGATGCACAGAGGGACGTGCAAAGCCATTTCACAGCCTGCTCAACAAAAAAAAAACCTGCACATTCAACAACAGACTTAACTCTTCATTCACATCGTTCAATCGGTGAGATTAGATCGATGTATACATTTATACATGCTTGTCCACACACACACACACACACGGCTTTAAATTATAGACTCAACCGTGCCGGAGATGATGGTGGGTGGGTTTAATGAGCGTCAGTAAAACCTGTGTGATGTACGTAGGCTGTGTTTGGGATCAGAGAGCGAAAAAAAGCTCCAAAAGAAAAAGCTCTTTCATTTGAGAAAGAACATCTGAGCTTTAAATCAACGTACAATTAGTGTTTGCATCATTTTTGAGGGATTCTTTGCTTTCTTTTCATCGTCAGTGGAGAATCGAATCATATCAAATTCTTCCATCCAGTCATTTAAATCCCACTGAAGACTACACTATATGGATAAAAGTCCACATGGGAAAAGTAGCCCGCCTACAATACCGGTGCCACGGAGTGTATAACCATACACTATATGGATGAAATGTTTCAGGTTACAAGACCAAAACCTGTTTCAGCATGACAATGCCCCTGTGCACAAAGCAGGTCTGGGAATTCTATTATGACCTCTTTCTTTTACACTTTTCCAAAAAAAGAAAAACACTAAATGGAAAAAAAGTATTGGGACACCTGACTTTTCCAGCCACATGTGATTCTTCCCCAAACTGTTACCACAAAGTTGGAGGCACACAATTGTACAGGAAGTCTTTGGATGCAGCACTGAATTGTCCCTTCACTTCAACTAGAAGACCCAAACCTGTTTCAGATGATCCCAAGCTCCATAAAGATATGGTTTTCAAAGGTTGGAGTGGAAGATCTCTGACCTCAAAGCCTACTGAATACCATACCACCATGCAATTAAATTGGAATGCGTATCACTATCATGGTCAGGTGGAGGTCAGAGCTCTTTAGCAGGAGATCTTCCATATTGCTGGAAATGTCAGGTGTCCCAAATACTTTTGTCCAAATGTAGTGGTGTGTCTGTAGTCAATCAACTCCTGAGGGAGAGATGCAGTTCATTGATTATATTTGGGACGACAGGATTATTTATGGTAGTAAGTTCCCACAAAACACGCAAGACACCATGAAATTCCCACTATTATAAATTACAACCTGGAATTCTAAGGCTCAAAAGAGACTGTAGAACAGGAATGTAATTAAAAGATATATGTAAGAAATAAAACACAATAGGGATTCTTGTTATAGGAAAAGAATCATTATGAAACATAAAGTCACTGTTACCAACCCTGTGCTGTTGCCAGAGATATGACTACATATCAAAAAGAGGAGGTTCATGTAAACCTGGCAACCGGAACCACTGTCAGAGGGGCGTTCAAGTCAAATGGGAATTTTAAGTTTATAAAATGAAACACATTTAAAGGGGTGGAAATCGCATTTCTTTTTCGTCATACTCCCCTGCTACGTTTATACACTTATCCCAGTGTTTAACTAACGCCTGAAAAGATTCGGCATAGAAAGATTTGTCAGTACGTCTGAACCATCCAAGGACAGCCTGCTTCACTTCATCATCAGGGAACCACCGTGACCGGGATCGGGATTGTCACTGACGGACGTACACCCATCTTTGGAACGTTTATACCATTCAATCGTCTTGCTGCGGCTGAGCATCTCAACACCAAACTGTGCTTGAAACTTCAGCACCATGCGCTGTTCCGTACACACACCAACACTGTTGTCTGCCATCTCGATTAATTTTCTCTGGACTATTATTATTACTATTACTATTATTATTATTATTATTATTATTATTATTATTATTATTATTATTATTAGTCACTGCACCTCATTGAACTGTCACATGATTCTCTAAACAACTGAGCAGTTAAAGTTTTAGGTAAATATTTAAGGGTCTGAGTTACTGATTGGAAGGTTGGGGGTTCAAACACCGATATTGCTAAGCTGCCACTCTTGGGCTCTTAAGGCCCTTAACCCTCTGTTGTGCTCCAGGGGGAACTGTTTCCTGGCTGCATTCCGACCCCAGCTTCCATAACATTCCTGGTATATGTGAAGAGAGAATTTTACTTTGCATTTAAATATGCATGACAAGTGAAAAGCACCTTTACCTTTTTAACTTCTGTTTCCGAGAAGCCCAGAAAAAAAACCAGTTTGGCAGTACAAAGATTTGAAGTCACAACCTTCTGATCAGAAATCCAACATATCAACCAAATATCATCAGTTTCCCTTTATTTTTACAGCAAATTTTTACTTATCTCTAAACTTCTGAAGAAGGAGAAAAGAGTTGATTAGTAATATTGTATTATTTTAGTTGCGACATAGATACCATCTAATAATTCACTGCTAATCACACATTCAGTGTCATTATTATAATCCAGTTAAGTTTCGAACCTACATGATTTGTAGCTAAAACAAAATAATTCAATTTAGAAAAAATGATTATACTTATTATAAATGATTATTATTATATATATATTATTATATCGGAAATCATCAATTCAGCTAAACAAGCCTCGCAGGTCTGACCTGATAGTACATATATATATATATATACAGTAATTTCCGGACTATAAAGCACACCAAATATAAGCCGCACCCGCTGAATTTGACAAAGATTTTTATTTTGAACATAAATACGCCGCACCTGTCTATAAGCCGCACCTGTCTATAAGCCGCAGGTGTCTACACTGAAACTAATGAACTTTACACAGGCTTTAACGAAAGACAGTGTCTGTTACACGGCTTGTATCTAAACAGTAGCCTACCAAGAAAGTCATTGTTCACTGTCTTCCTCCTTCCTTTCACAACTATTTCTCTCGAGAGTTTATCTTTTGGCATCGTCGTGCGTTTAAAAATCACCATCGGTGAAGCTTTTCTCCCGATGCCGTGCAGCTCAGAAC
>JAAIIK010000028.1:5293778-5296278 GCA_014706435.1 Silurus glanis | reverse complement strand
GACCGGTGTCCCAATACTTTTGAGCCACAGCATGCCATATAGTGTACGCTAATTATAGAAAGCAAATTACATTTATCTATCTTCACTTTTTCAGCACGCTGTGAGTGTTTTCGTTGAAGAAGAGCAGTGCAGCGTGATAATGAAACATCTGTACCTTACTGAAACTAACATATGCTCAATAAAGTGTCTGTTCCAGCGCTCTGGAAGTTTCCAGAAACAAAGCATCAAATTTAAACCAATCCTGAGCTTCCTAATTCCCTCCTGCTGTCTTTCTTTCTCTCTCTCTCTCTCTCTCTCTCTCTCACACACACACACACACACACACACACACACACACACACACACACACAATTTCTTTAACACACTTCCTACTACCTTCTCCCATTGTCTCTCTCACACACTCTTTCTCTCCCCCAAATACGATCCTTTTTTCTTTCATTTATGTTCAAAGATTCGCTTCCCCCAAAAGAAAAAAGATAACCGGTGCCTTTTTTCCGCCTTGTTCTTACTTTCATTCTTTTTTTTAATTTTTTTTTTTATTTATCCACAATGAAAAAAATAAATCCGCCCGCATCCAGCAACAAATCCAAACAATCATCTGAAAAGAACCAATAAAATGGTGTCAAAGGTTCATCAGGATGCTCTCTGTCTCCCTGAGATCTTATTTGAAGAAAGCCGTCCGAGTTATAACAGAAAAGTCAAGAGGCAGGAGCAGAGGTCAGCCAAGCAATCAGGCCGAGTTAGAGCGGAGATGTCAGGGGGGGGAAAAAAAAAGGAGGACATTTACAACTGAGAGAACCAGAAAGCTGCTGAGAAGAAAAGCAGAACAAGGTTAAAGGAGGTTGCCAAGGCAACGCGCCGAAACATACACACTAATAGATGATCATTGTGGTACGTTTAGAAAAAGCAGATTATGAAGATTTGAAGCCTATTTGGTCTAGAATCAAGGCATTTTTTTAGGTAAAGATGTTTATTGGTTCTGTGTATTGTGGGTTTTATCCGGGTTCTCCGGTTTCCTCCCACCTCTCAGAAATGTAATGGACTGGTAGCCTGGTATCCCATCCAGCTGTTTTCCTACTTCACACTAAATGTACTTATTTCTTCAAACACACTGATTTTCTGATCCTGTAACAATTTGAAAATATTGCCATTAAATGAAATAAGATCGACATTGGACTTGGACTTGAAAAAATTAGATTTAAAAAAAATTAGAAATAAATATTTGGAAAAGACTGAAAACTATTAAAATCAGATAAAAAATATATTCGATAAGATTTTAACTGGATTTGGAGAAAAATGGAATTAGATTTGGGAAAGACAGAAAAGGATTGTAGCTGTTAAAGAATGGAATTAGTTTTAGAAAATACTGGACTTTTGAAAAGTTCGAATATGTACGATTGAAATTAGATGTAGAAAAGATTGGAATTAGATTTAAAAGAAAAAGAAAAAGATTGGAGAAGTGAACAATTGGAATTTGATTTGGGAAAATTTTTTTATAAAATTGGAATTAGATTTAGAAATAAATTGGATTTGGGAAATTTAGGGAAGACTGTAATTAGATAAGGTTATAGCTAGATCGGAGAAGATTGAAATTAGATTTAGAAAAGATTGTAGGTGTAAGATGGGAACTGGAATTGAAAAATAATTGAATTGGATTGGAAAAATTGAAAAAGACTGAAATTAGATTTAGAAAATATGGAAAAATGGATGATTAGATATGTAAAAAATTGGAAAAGACTGTAATTAGTGTGAATTTGGAGACATTTGGTCTTAGATTGGAATTAGCTGTGGAAAAATTTGGGCGTGGAAAAGATTGGAATTAGAGTAAGAAAAGCTAGAAAAGGATTGTAGCGGAAAAAGATTGGATTTACATTTGGAAAATATTGGACTTGTGATATATTGGGAAAGACTGGAATTAGAAATGATTATGCCTAAAAAAAAGATTGAGATTGAATGTCTATAGAATTGTAAAAGACTAATTCAATTCTAAAAAGATTTTAATTAGACTTAAAAAAAAAAAAAAAAAAAGATTGGAATTCGATTTAGAAAAGATTGGAGTTGGAAAAAGGTTTGATTGAATTCGGAAGAGATAACGTTTTAAAATATATGTACACTATTGTATTGATTGATTGTAACTTGCTTTTGTGTAAAATGTGTGTTTTTTTTTGTGTGAATTGCATTTTGATGAATAGTTTCTTCAATGCTCGAGTTATAAAACTTTGGTTGTTTTTACAGAATAATGGAATGGTGTAACAAATCCCATCTGCTCCCCACCTTAAAGTCTAATTGCCCCTGTATCTTATATGTTTTACTCTAAAATCGTTTGCAAAAGTATTGGCACCCTTCCAAAAGCCATGAATGTTCAGCCACAAATTTCATGGTTGATTTTGGGTTCTATATCAACAGGACCAAACCAAATAATATATGCTTTTATATTGCCAACCCAACCCAACACACACACACACACACACACACACACACACACACACACACACACACA
>JAAIIK010000028.1:5268037-5279362 GCA_014706435.1 Silurus glanis | reverse complement strand
GTATGTTAGAGTGTGTTACTGTGAGTGTATGTTAGAGTGTGTTACTGCGAGTGTGTGAGTGTGTTACTATGGATGTGTGTTTGTGTGTTAATATGAGTGTGTGTTTGATTGTGTTACCGTGAGTGTGTGTTTGAGTGTGTGATCGAGTGTGTTATTGTGAGAGCTTGCGGATTTATGCTGGTTTCTGGATGCACACAAGTGTGAAGAGGAGTATTTAGACTTTGTGTTCCCGCAGGAACCCAGTGCTCTCCTGTACTGCTGCACATGTTGGGCTTTGATAGCATTTGCAGTAAGCAGTGGATATTACATTTGTCAGCAAAACCAAATTTACTACTATTATCACATTTTCCGGGCGGCCAGAAGGGCCTGCTTTCTCATCACACAGCTCACACACGTCAAATTGAAAAATCAAATGTGAAATTACATCTGCTATACTCTCATTCTCAAGATCCGCGATGTCATATCTGAGCAATAGTGTACGCCTGTACCCTGTGAGGGTGCCTGTTTTTATATATATATATATATATATATATATATATATATATATATATATATATATATATATATATATATCTTTATATTTTCAGGCCGCAGAAAGCTGTCATCATTTGCACGAGTTAAAACGTCATATGTTATAATGCAAACTAATTGTTCTGAAAGAGGGTTTTATCGCTCGCAGAGGCGTAATTTAATTCCGCTGGCAGAGGCTCACAGGCAGACGGTAATGCGAGGAGACGCGAGGAGTCGAGTGCACACTCTCGCAAATATGATTTTTCCTGGTGATGGAACATCACTCTAAGCATAATGCTTAAAGCTGCTAAGCATAATGGCAGGCTTCAAAGATGCAAAGAACAGCCTTCATATTGACTGGCTTACAAACCATTCATTACACAGAAGTAAGTAAGTTCTGCAGTATGTTCCTCAGACGTCTCGGACGGGATCTTTAATCTAAAATATATAGTTGTCCGGGGCCATCGGCGAGATAGTTATTAATATTGTTTCATCACCGTCATCGTCATCGTATTACAGTGTTTGGCAGGCTTCCATTCCACATGAACATTACATGATGAAGACCGGTGTTTACATTCACAACATCCAGAAAGACAGAAGTCAATAATACTAGTAACGATCGATAACAATGCCGGTTGAGAAGGTATTTCGGGCTCGTCCATCAAAACTTTTCTCCTGTTCCATTAATAAATGCAATTACCTAAAGCTTTTCAGGACTGGAGGAAGGACGATCAATGGGGAAACTTCGTTATCAGCTCGGGTTCGTCTACGGCTCAGTTTGAGTCAGCTTCCTATTCTTTACCTGCTTTTGTTTTTTCTTTGTATGGTATATATATATATATAATACCCATATGTGTAAGTATTACAAAAGCTTTTGCCTTCAAATGTACTTGAGTATCCAAATCACTATGATTTATTATAACTATAATGCTCCTATTATCATTTTTACCACAAGATTCTTTACTTAATCACCTCAGTTTATGTGAAAAGACTCGAATGTGACTCTCAGCACACTGATCTATTAATAGAATGATATTAATGACTCAAACGATGATTGATTTCTATTACAATGATCATGAACCCAAAACCTACACAAAGAAATCACATAAACGAGGTCACGTGTGTTGTGTCGAGTTCGAGTCTGGAGTTTCTTCATCATTTATTCCTCTCTAAATGTTCTGCTTGATGTTGAACTGATGCTGAACTGTATGTTGGTGATCAGTAGATACACCGAGCGTCGATCAGAACACGTGTAAAACAGAGCGTGCGCTCGATCCTGATTGGTGACTCGCTGCGTGTTTCACCGGTTACGTTTTTATCCTCGTAAATAAAAAGGAACGACTGATTTCACAAAATGTAGTTGAGTAAAAAGTAAGATATCTGACTTCTGTATTTACTTCAGAAAAAGAACCATTATGGATGCACAAGCCAGTGCACTCTTAGTGCCGGAATCAGAATTTCATACCGGATCGGTCGAGACCCGGGTTACCAACGACCACCACAGGTATTGTAGCCAACAGGGTACCGGTGAAAATTGGGCTACTGTTGGCCGAAGGAGGAGAAGGAGAGGAGGAAGACGTCTACAGAGAAAGGAGAAGTGGAGGAGAGTGGAGGTTTGAGTGGGAACTTTAAATGTTGGTATTATGACTGGTAAAGTGAGAGAGATAGCTGATATGATGGAGAGGAGAAAGGTAGATATGCTGTGTGTTCAGGAGACCAAGTGGAAAGGGAGTAAGACCAGGAACATTGGAGGTGTTTAAACTGTTCGATCATGGTGTGGATGGAAAGAGAAATGGTGTAGGGGTGATTCTGAAGGAAGAGTACAGTAAGAGTGTAGTGGAGGTGAAGAGAGTTTCTGATAGGGTGATGAACGTGAAGCTGGAAGTTGAAAGCGTGATGATAAATGTCATCAGTGCCTATGCTCCACAAGTGCGTTGTGAGATGGAGGAGAAGAAAAAATTCTGGAGTGAGTGAGATGAAGTGGTAAAGAGTGAACCTAGGATTGAACGATTAGTGATTGGTGTTTTCAATGACCATGTAGGTGAAGGGAACAGAGGTGATGAGGAGGTGATGGGTAGGTATGGCTTTAAGGAGAGGAATGTGGAAGGGCAGATGGTGGTAGATTTTGCTAAAAGGATGGAAATGGCAGTGATGGACACATTTTAAAAAGAAGGAGGATCATAGGGTGACGTATAAGAGTGGAGGAAGGTGCACACAGGTGGACTATGTTCTATGTAGTGGAGTGAAAGTCAGTAGGCGTAAGACAGAGTACATGGTGTGAATGAGAGGGAGGGCAGTGGAGGGAGAAGAGGTGGAGATGGTGGAGGAGATCATTGGGAGTGACGACGATGGACAGGGTTAGAAACGAGTTAATTAGAGGGACAGCGCATGTAGGACGTTTTGTATTTAGTCCACCAGTGCGTGTATGGGCATGTGCAGACCAGATAGAACCTGCAAAAAAAAAAAATTCCTCTGGGAAATTTTAGGTTTCATCCGACTGAGAGAGATTGCCGCTCGTTTTCACACATAGGCTTTGATGAATATGTAAATTAGGGCGCCGCAGTGCAACAGGGCGCGGTGTGATTTACAACATTTGAAAGTCATTACGGGAACGGCAGCGATGTAAAAGAAAAAAAAGAACGTATCCGCAAAAGCTTTGTTTTCCACCCCATTTCAGACAATTTGGTATCGTCAACTAACAATTGCCACCCATCTGCCCACTCTCGCCAAATCATCATCATCCCACAGCTACCAACAGGGACAGGTAATATCCTCCTGGATAGATGAAGCCACACAAATGCATCTTTTATACGGCTCTTTTCCAGATCAACTTACTACTGATTAATCAAGGGTTAAGGGCTTTGCTCAAGGAAACAGCAGTGGTAGCTTGGTGGGGCTGGGGTTTGAACCCATGACCTTCTGATCCACATCGCAAAGTCTTAACCACTGAGCTTTTAAAAAAACATTTACCATCTTCTACATATACTATATGGACAAAAGTTTGTGGGTACCTGACCACCCTTTTTGAACATCCCATTCCACAATCTGTTATAATATCTTCCACTCTTCTGGAAAGATGTTCCACTAGATTTTGTGGAGATTCATTCAGCCACAAGGGTGTTATAAACGTCAGGAACTGATAGAGGTACAATCAACTCTTGTCATTTCCTCATCACACCTCGCACTGTACCACGCTGTCTGAGATCCTCCAGCACTGCTCGACTGGTACCACCTTCTCTCAGGATGAGAGGTAAGTATACTTCAAGGCTCTTCTCTGTTCTGGCACCGAGGTGGTGGAATGAACTTCCCCTAGATGTGACCTTTTCAGTCACCAGATCTCAGTCGCTGAAAATATATTTCAGAAGGATGCCGTTTCGAGTTTTAGAGACTAAGAGAAACTGTAGCACGGATTTGAAAATCAAATGTGTCGTTACATCATAAAATACGCTAGCCAATCATGTTTCGACATGCAAATGAAGGTGTTGCACTTTCATACTTCTTTTCCAGAAGAAGGAACTTATGTAGAGTGTTAGAGTGTTAATATCTTCTAAATTGATATCATAGTACCTGGAGAATTTTGTTTTGTTTTTGAGAGAAGGGTGTTCATATCTCCGCTACAGTTTTTGCGATTTATAGTATCTATAGCAAGGGTTTGGGTTTTTTTTCCACTTTCATTTCTCATCCATCTGTATTACTTCAATTTCACACTTTTTTTTTTTTTGTTTTGTTTTGTAAATAATAGAAAGCACTTCCCGAACACTCGAATGGTGCGATATAAGAAAGTATAAAATAAAATGTAAAAAAAAAAAAAAGCCTCCTGTCACAGATTTCATCTATTACCGCTCGCAACACACCTGATGTAATCAGCAGCTGTGAGAACAAAAAACGGATCTGGAACGAGGCCTTCGAGAACGACGCCGAGGACCTCACGGCTAATAGACTGGGAAATGTATAAAACGAACCCTCATGCATTTCGAATCGATGGTGTCTTTCACCAGACGATGCATTAATTCAGGATTATATGGCAACAGGGCCCAGTCGCTGCTTCAGAAATGTGGCCAGTGCTTTTGAAGCTTCATCCATCCTCCTCCTTGTATAATCAACAAAAGGTTTGCGCCGTGTCAAATGCAGCGTGCCGCTTCAAAAATAGCTTCACGTCTACAGCCCCGGAAAGCGACACGATAAATAATACACCAGGCCCCGAATAAATGCGATCGGGATGAGGAATAGTGTGCTTTTTTTGTTTTTAGGACGACGTTGGCGGTTTTGCGGAACGGTGAGCTCAGCGGTTTGGGGGGGAACGATAAAAAAAGAAAACGTGTCTTTTTTTTTTTTTTTTTTTTTTGTCGAAATCTTCAAGCGAATCTTCGAAACACGTCCCATCGTCGGATTTAACGGAAAGGTTTTCGGTTCGTCTTTGGCATTTTCCAGACGGGGGTCAGAAACGCAGAAGAGAAATGAAAGATGCGTTTTCAGCAGCTCAATGGGAAGCTCGGAGCGTTCTGTTTGTGTACATTCGCGCTGGTTTCGCCTTCTGAGCGTCTTCCAGCTGGCAGCCGTGCAATCTGTAAATTAAAGATACGATTCAATGTGCAAAGAAGCGCTACGGACATGCAAATGAAGGATCTGGTGACTTCTCAACGTTTGCATCCTCTTTATTTATTTAACAAATTAAATGGATTGTATATGTTGATGAGTTGAAGTGTTTTGCATTGATATCCAGCAACCACATACTTCATATTTGGCATTCTAATGCCAAATATGAAGTGCAGATTGTTGTATGTTGGACTTTACGCCACAGAGGCATTGAATCTAAGCTCGATTCTGATTGGTCGGGTCGTGATTAATGCGCCGGTTTAATAGGTTTCGCGTTCACAACATAGTAACAACTTGCGCAGAATATTTTCGTTCAATGCAAACAGATTTTCTTTAATAAATAAATGCTAGGTCCATGGAGAACAAATCACCCTGCTGCTTCCACGTTTTTCTAGAGATTTTTCCGATAGGTCATCGGGTCTTAAGCTACTCTTCTGACTCGCTGATCAGAAATATTGTCAGGAGCTTCTGTGTGAGGCCGAGTAACGGTTGCTCCCTAAAAGTGCTGGTAACCATTATTGTCAATGAAATGTAGCAAACCATCTTGTTGCTAAAGGTTTCTTTGCTTCCACACGTCTACACTAATCGAAACAATTTTATTATGGCGTTTTCGTCCCAAAAAAAAAAAAAAAAGCTCCACACTTTTAATTTTTAATTGTTTTCCAAAAGTTGCTCATCCACACTGAAACGTCTGAAAGCGCTCACATGTACTGCGCATGAGAAAAACGTAAAACGCGTCGACCCACGTCAACGACTTCAAATGCGTCATGGTTTGATAAAGCATCCGTTTCACAAACCACACAATCCAAACGGCGACGCGAAAAAAAACGCCATTTTTAATTCGATTCGCTTCAAAGAGCGTTTTTGAAAACGGCGTCTCGGTGCGGACGGAAGGCAAAAAACGGAGAGAAAAATAGACGTTTTCAAGCGAAAAAATGTATTCGTGCAGACATGGCCCTAATAGTGAGATCTCAACCATGTGTCAAAGTTGGAAAACATCTACTGGGACTCTTCTTCACGTGTTCTGGAGCTGCCCAGTCTTAGAAGCTTTTTGGAAGTATTTAATAGCAATGATCTCTAAATGATCAAAGAATCATATTGATCCATTTGATCCTAAAGTTTGGATACTGGGTGATGTTCACACTGACTCATCATGAAAAAGTTTTATTTCACTCACAAGCTCTGCAGCAGAATGATGGGGAAATTGGAAAACACTGGATTAATGGTCTAGTGTTCTATAGTACTTCTTAAAAAAAATATGTATATTCTGTTTTTCCCCCTTTTCATGACCCCTTACAGCTGTTAGACCCTACTGACTGACAATTCACATATTAACATTTTATTATTGTTTAATTTTTCTTCTCTTTCTCTCTCTTTTTTTCCTGTTTTTACTTCTGGACTTTATTAGTTACATTTACTTACTTTTTTATTTACTTAATGTTGAATTGTATCTTGGTATTTTTATTTTTGGTGAACAGTTGTAATTTTTGTATATTTTATCAAAATTGGATTTTGTATATTTCACACCTGTACACAACACATCAATTTTCCAAAAAAAAAAAAAAAAATTAATTCATTAGATGTGTATCATTAGACATTTTAATTTGCACTGGTAGAAGTTGAAGTAGGACTATGCAGTGAAATTAGCTGCTTTGATTTGGTGTACTGCTTTGTCTTGGCATGTTCAATACCATTTCCAGTGTCAATCCTCTTCATTAAATTATATATATATATATATATATATTTATATATATATATACATAGAGAGAGAGAGAGAGAGAGAGAGAGAGAGAGAGAGAGAGAAATTCTAATATATTCAATACACAGAAATGTTAAAAAGTGTACAATTTGTGGAAAGAGTCTCCAGTATCAGAGGTGCTGCTACTAGTTTTCCCACATAGGAACCTGTTCAGGAGAGAAATCTTGGTGGTTTCTTGGTGTCATGACACGAACATTATGTATAGATGGATAAAAAGGTTCCAGCTGTTGTTCTTTAATAAACTGACCTTGCTCTGTAGGAATAAGTGGATCGAACCGTAGGAGGAGTGCGGTTACTGAAACATTATCAACTTCCGCGTGTTAAAGAGTAACTCCGCTTAGCATTGTGCTGCATCACCCAATCCTGTTATTGATTAGTTCCCAAGTGTTTAATGTCTTATGTCATACATATATACAGTATCTCACAAAAGTGAGTACATCCCTCACATTTCAGCAACCATCTTAGTATCCTCTCAAGTGACAGTACTATAGAAATAGTCAGTGTAGTACAGATTTACTGTCGTCTAAAAAACATGCAGCTTTATTGTTTAAATATCTGCCAACAAAAGTGAGTACACCCTCAGTGATAACAGCTGTATGTCATGTAAACGTGCAAAGACACACGTCCTGTTCATCATATTCGTGTTTTTGTCTGCTTGACAAAACTATACAAATTTTTGTATCTTGTTTAAGATGATTTGGACATGTGCAGAGGAGGGACATGGGGTATTTCGGTAGGAGAATGCTGAGGATGGAGACACCAGGAAGGAGGAAAAAAGAAGACCAAAGGGGATGTGGTGAGGGAAGACATGAAGGTAGTTGGTTCAAAGAGGCAGGGGGGTATGGAGACGGATGATCCGCTGTGGCGCCCCCTAATGGGAGAAGCAGAAGTAGAGCAGTTGTGGTGTTTGAGTCCAATTCTCTCATCCTGACCACTGGATGTTCTACATGGACCTCATGGATTCGAGAATTAGAATTGTTGCTCTCCACAAAGATGCCGAGGCTGTAAGAAGATCAGTATCACCCTGAAACTGAGTTACAGTACAGTGGTCAGGGTCATACAGAGGTTTTCTGAGACGGATTCCACTGGGAACAGGAATGGAGAATAAATGTGGAAAGGGATGTTCCAAAAGGTGTCCCACAAACTGTTGTCCATATTGCGTATTATTTCAGCACCATGTGGGCGACCCAGCAAAGATGTTCCGAGTGGTTTTCGATCATGTATAATTTAGCACTCTGGATATTTATGGAACATGAGCATGGCTTTACAGCGTGTGAACTTTCCCAAGGAAACAGATTACGAGTTGACACGTGCGAACATGAATGAGAAAGTGTTATGGTTTAGACGAGGGACTTTCTCATAACATTATTCTTAAAGAACGCGATGTAATCTCTGGCGCTCGTTAAAACCCCATGAATTTTGCATGAGACGCGATTTGCGCTAATAGGAACTCAGCCGTATGCTGTACACCTTTCTGGCCATAAGCTTCAGGATCTTGAAGGCTGCAATCTGTCTGGTGCTCCACACTTTCATGTTCAGTAAAGGATTAAATGCTCTTAGCCACATGTCGTGATTAAAAAAAAGTACCAGACTTTCGACAAATGCTACAAGTAGAGTTGGGAAATTGCTCTACTATTTTTTGCTTACAGACCTGAAATAATGCACTTACAGAGCGTAAAGAAGTCAATTTTGCGTTTTTGTTTTTATTTATTTTTTCATTCCTATTAGTTTGAATGAGTCCTCAGGGTCCTTACTATCAACTCAGACTCACGTTTCGCTTTTTTTTCTTTTTCTTTTGTGCCGTCTGTCAGGTGCTGGTTCTTAAATGGTAAAGTGATTATTATAATTTCTTACATTATCCTAATGGTGTCATCTGTCTCTTTTTTTTTTTATAAAGCAGGAAGAAAAAAGAAACATTGGAATGCAGCAAATACATCAAGAAAATCACACGCTTTAATAATTAATGCTTGAATATGCAGGCAAAGGGGGATAAATACAGTATAATAAATAAAAACCCCTGCCTTTTTTAAAATCACACGGTAATTGAGAAATTAAATATAAGTCTTGACGTTATGATACAATTATGAATGAAAGGATGGGGTGAGTTTTTCAAGCTTCGGAATATAAGGGTTTATTTGGTTTTGGATTTATGGGGATTACTATTATTTGCTAAAACAATACAAAAATCAAGTCTATTTTTAAATGGAAAAATTATAATAATTATAATATAGACTAAAAGAAAATATACTCTCTCTATATATATATATATATATATATATATAAATTTTTATTTTTTTTATACTATGACTTTGCAGGAGAATGTGCTTTAAAAAAAAAAAAAAAAAAAAAAAAACGTTCCATTACTAAGTTTATTGCCTATAAGTTTGTTTCTTATCATTGTTTATCCGCTGTGGCATGGAAAACCTCCCTGAGATGGTATGAGTAAGAAACCTTAAGAGGAACCAGACTCAAAAGGGAACCTGTCCTCATCTGGGTGGCACTGAATGTCCAGGATGGGTTCATTACATCCTCACCTACATGATCCCTAAATCCCTGATCCCTACCAGGTGCAGTAGAACCTCCTGAATTAGTTTTAGTTGAAATGATATGGTTTGGAACAGGTAAATCTTATGAAGATCCAGAGTCTGAGGACTATATAGACAAAAATCTGTGGACACCTGACCATACGATTGCTGTTCACATTCTGTAGGTGAGGTGAGGAGGCCTGGACTTCGGTCAGAATGAAAAATTCATCCCAACGGTGTTCAATAGGGTTTGAGCTGTGTAGCAGGAGATCTTCCACACCAGCCCATGTAAAGTGTATCTTTGTCATGCTGGAACAGTTCAAGTGAAGGGAAATTTTCATGCTACATCTAAAGACGTCCTACACAATTACAAACAGCTGATGGAGACTACATATGGAATTGGATGTTCAAAAAGGAGCGCGTACCAATCAATCGCGTTCCAACGGTCAGCTGTCGACAAACTCGAATGCGGTCGCAATCATTCCTGAATGCAACGAAATACTTGATGTGTTTATGCTGATATGCCTTTTTACCATGTGACAACTGCGTAACAGTATCAGCATTAGTGTGGATATGTGCTATAATCAGCAACCACACACACACACACACACACACACACACACACACACATACACACGGCCCTCAAATAACACTTACGACACTAATCCAAGTGAGTTGCATTTCCACAAAGTTGAAGGTGTTGCAGGATTTTTTTCACAGTATATCCGTCGATCTCTATACAGGACACACCAATTAAAATTTCCAAACCGTTTAAACACGAGCGAAAATGCTTGTCGAACCGCACGCTGATTAATATTTCAGCGCGCAAATGAATTCGTCGCATGAATTATGAATCGCACACTGCGAGTGCAAAAACAACCCCTCTGTGTGTTTTATCCTAAACAGGAGCATCAACATTCGCTGTGGCGGAAGGAAAGAGGGAAACCATGCAAAGCCTGCGCGCATGCACTCCTGTGGCTTATATGGATTAGGGAAAGCTGCTCGTCACCAAATGCACATCCTTCACGAGTTACTGTCTGCTCTGCGTTCTTCTAAAGCTCTGCACTTAAAATACTACGCAGGTAGCCATGCGTATTGTACATCGAGGCATGAATATATGAAGAGAAGCACAGCCCGGGCCTTGGAGTTGAATTAACCCTTACGAGGTGCACTGTAGGAATTCATGCAACACTGCAGATGTCAATTTGGTGCTCAAGTTGATGTGGATCATCTTGATTGCCGTAATTTCCTGCAGTAAGTAAAAGCAATTCACCATATCGGCAATATACTGTGTATATATATATATATTCGGTACCTTTATTTATTGCAGTTATGGTACAATATACAGTACCATACATTACACAATATACATACAGTACACAATATACATACATACACACACACACACGCTTGTGTTTTACTAACACAATGACACATTTTTTTTGTTAAGTGTCACTATGCATTCAAACAGCATCAAGGATATGCTTTTGGTACACAGCATCATGTGTGCAAGTTCCCAAGTGGTACCACACCTTTACTCAGATTTGGTATCGTTATTTATTGCATTGCTACAACGTATTTTTATGTAGACAGACAGACAGACAGACAGACAGACAGACAGACAGATAGATAGATAGATAGATAGATAGATAGATAGATAGATAGATAGATAGATAGATAGATAGATAGAAAGAATTTGGTACCTTTATTTATTGCAATTATGTTACAGCTGCAACATATTTTATATGAAGAGTATATTGTGACCCCCCCCTCACCCCCCCACAATATACTCTAATGTATATATAATGTAATACATATAACCTGTATGTGGGTTCATATAAAATATGTTGCAGCTGTAACATAATTGCAATAAATAAAGGTACCAAATTCTATCTATCTATCTATCTATCTATCTATCTATCTATCTATCTATCT